>JAHWXV010504292.1:0-11435 GCA_024586415.1 Phrixothrix hirtus | reverse complement strand
ACACACACACACACACACACATATATATCTTATAATTTAAGTTTCCGCGATATTTGGATGCTGGATTGATTTTCTGGCTATCCCCACGCGTAAATATGTTTTGGTTCTGGAAAGAACCTTTTGGACGACATTTCGGCTAACTCACATCTGCCATTATTAAGTCTATTGTAGCTGTCTACTTTGCCTATTTGTTCGTATGGAACTGACATCCCCTTCCTTTGATACGGCTTTATGTCACTTTCACTTCTCTGCCGAATTTGCTTCGCTCGGTTCCGCGTCATCGGCCCTATTGTGCATGGCGACTTTTGTGTGCGCTCACTTCTTATTCTGGCACTACTTAATTTTGATATAGTCGATGCTGTTAGTCAGGGTTTCCAAGCTGTTGGTAATCTTTGGTATCGTCACGAATACAACTGACGATGTTTAACCTGTTTGGTCGTTTTTATATTTCGATTGCTTCTATTATTCTTCATGTTTGTTCGATATTTGCGATCAACTTGGTGTTATCGAAGTCGATCGTATGCCGTGTGGTGTTTAAATGTTGTGCCAATGGTGACGTTGTCTCGTTTTTGTTTCCTCATTTTTATGTTCCTCTCGTCTTACACATAAGACAAATACGCCTTGCGCCTGGTTCTTCTTTTTGTTCTGTATGAGTCTTTTTAGATTTTAGGGCCCCCTCTATGTTATTTTCGTTAAATCCGTTCTGTTTTAGAGCCCCTCGGAGTGTTAGCCATTTCCCGGTTTATATGTTGTGCGGCAGCTAGTATCTGTGATCTGGTGAGCAGCGTTTTGATTACTGAATGGAGTAGAGCTGAATGATGATGCGACTGGGCATTCAAATATCTGTTTGCGTGTGTGGATTTTCTATATACGGAGTGGACTAAGGTTCTGTCGTTTCTTTTCTTTATTAATAGATCGAGAGGAGAAACCTGATTATTCTCTTCTATTTCTATACTAAACTTGATTTTTTTATGTAAGGTATTGTAGAAATGCGTTGAGTTTTTCTCTTCCATGCATGCAAATCACGAAATTGTCATCGATGTATCTAAGCCACAATTTAGGTTTATAATTTGCTGTTCGTAGTGCTAGACTTCCTAGATCCTCCATAAATGAATTCAAAATAACTGCGGATAATGGTGACCCCATGGGAGCCCCTTATATTTGTCTATAGCGCTGTTAGTTGTATATGAATTAAGTGTTTTTCAAGAAATTCTTTGTTAAATCGATCATGTGATCAGGTCATTTGTATTTCTTTTGAATTATTTCTAGAACTTCATCGATTGCAACGTTGGTAAACAACGATACAATATCGAATATGACTAATAGGTGGTCTGAAGCAACGGTTTCTTTTCTCAGTAATTTGCTGAAGTGACTTGCGTTCTTAACGTAGGATTTTGCTTATTCGACCTGAGGTTGTAATTATTTGGCTAGATACTTCGCCAGTTATTGTAACGGTGAACCGATGTGTTGTGTATTTTTGGCAATCCGTATAACTTTGGGTATCTTGAGGATTTTTCCCTTGGGATGACATGGGACAGGTCTTCTTGTTTGATTTAGCTTGCCCTAGTTTTTTATTTGGTTTTCTTTTCTAAGTACGCGGTAGGATCTGTGTCAATGGGTTGATATGCGGTATCGTCCAAGAGTGCTTTTATTTTATCGTCATAATCCTTAATGTCCATTACTACAGTTGCATTGCCCTTATCTTCTGGAAGAATGATGACTCTTTGTTTTCCCTTAATGACTGGGGCGATCTATATTGGTCCACTGATATATTCTTTTTAGGTGGACGGGATAATCTTAGCACATGTTATATGTCATATCGTATTATCTCTGCTGCGTTTTTATCTATTCTTGAAATTGGTTATTCAACTCCACATATAATGTCTTCCATTGGTATTCTTGCTGGTGCTAATGCGTAATTAAAGCCTTTGGCTAGCATTATTTGTGTGGTTTCGTCAAGATGGAAGCTTGAGGTATTGCGCACGACTTTCTTCGGATCTAGTGGTTTCACGTCTTTTACGGGTTTTTGCTCCATAAGGAGCGTATCAAATTTTCTTCTTTGTTTATTTGTTGTTAAAATTTTGTCAGTTTCGGTGTGAAAATTCGTAAGTTGGTCAGTAATTGACCATAATGCTGGATACATTAAATTGCTTAGTTGTAGCTGGGTATTACCTTCTAGTATTATGGATTGATTCTCGTAATAGTGCCAAACTGGCGTTGATAATGGCACATGCTATTCAACCGAAACGCCGTCCAAAAGTTTCTATCCAGACCCAAAAAGATATTTTCGCGGGGGAATACCCAGAAAACCAATCCAGCATATATATCGAGAGCCTAATCGGGTTGCATCGATTTGGGTATATTAAGGATAACCTAAGGGAAATCATTTACTTAAAAATAACTAATAATAATTAGTAAATTTCAGATGCCACTTACCGTCAGAAACTAAATAGCAAATATTTTAGAAATATTTATATACCTATTCAATACCCATAACATTATTCATAAACTAAAAATATCATTGTTTTAAAAAATATCATATTAAGGTGGATTGATATTCCATTCTAATATTTAGAATGCCTATTTATTACAGAATATATTTTATTGTTTATTAAAACATGATTATACAAATTGCCAAAATACTATTTCACATTGACAGACATTTAAAATCCACACAAATTTATGTTTTCAAAAACAAACCTGTTTTTCATACTAAAGTTAATATTTTGGAGTTATCTTATAATCTTCTCAATTTTAAGCGTCATTTCTGTCAGGCTTATATACATGTACTACACTTGAATATAAGGAATTTATCAAAATTATTTGGGGACGGTATAATCCAGCGAAGTCGCGCGTGGTGAGAATGTTAAATAACACGAACCGCTATATTTTTTAACGTAATACGAGCTGAAAGCATGCAGGATATTAAATTTGATGTTAGTTGCTCATCAGCGATAAATCTATCTGTTTTCCAGGATTTACTTTAAGGCAAAAAGTAAACAGATTAATATATACTCTCTGTCGTAACTTACTCATGCAAAAATGCGATAACCAGCATTGTAAATATTCATAATTTATTGCCTGCTCGTATATTGAATAAAATAAAGATGCTGTTTCACCTAGTTTTGTTTAAAAGTGAAATTTAAAGTAATGAGAAATAGTTATTTCATAACTGTCGTTTCACCAGCAGATTCCAATATTTTACAACTGCTGAAGTCAGTTTAAATTTAAGTCAATAAACATTTAAATTTTGTCTAGAAATAATACACAGGTCTAATTCTTTCCATGCAAAATGAAAATATATGATAAAATTCCTTATTTTGAAAATGAATTTATAATGATATTATTTTACACAACCTACGTTTTTCCACAACTATAATAAATAAGAATATATGATTACTAGAAATTTCTATTTATAGCTGAATACAATTTTTCAAATTTAAAACTTATTACCATAAAATCAGCAGTGAAAACATAATTTTAAATATTAGAAATCGTGTAAAAATAAAGATAGGTTATTTGCGGACACTGTTCAAGTAAATCAGTAAAAGATAATTAAGAATATTTACAAAAGAGTATCTGCTTGAGACTACAACTCACACAATGCCGTATTCGTTGCGTTTTCTAAACAGTTTTCCATGTATTTAACTTGCTACTGGGATTTTAGAAATTAAAGAATTAGAATTAACAGCAATATTACTTTTGAAAGAGAACTTAGGCCATGCAAATAATACTTTAATTGTTTAATACAATTTACTCCTTCTATACCGAGAGGCCAAAGGCCAAGCACATTATCTCGTTATAAGCAAATCTCGCTATTACCGAACCCACAAAAAAATGCATTACGTAAATACTTGTATTTATTAGGTAACTCTTTAAGTAGCTACGCTACTTTGAAACACCTAAATAACTTATGTATCGAGAACGTTATAAAATATTACAATTGTATGCACAGTAGATGCCGCTTTATGTTATCGCGGATATGTTATCAATCGTCAATTGTTAACAATTTCTCAAGATCCCCGATATTTGTATTACTTTAACATATAAAAGTATTTGTTTATTTTCATCAAAAACTGCGGTTATTGTTATTACCTTTGAATATTTAATTCATAAATTGTATGGACATCGAATTCTAAAGTTAAATTAATATGACTAACTTATTTATAATAATAGACACGATCAGTAAATTACATTTCTTGAAATTATGTATGTGTACATATAAACCTTTAAAAATTGTCATTGAATTTAGGTAAATCGTAACAGAATCATAAAATGTAATTAATGTTAAAAATAACCTTTAAGAAATGTTTGTCTTGCTTTTAAAAATCATAAATACACCGCATTTGCACATTTTAATAGAGCCTCGTATTATGTACCTATCATAAATAAAATATGGATTTCTTTTTACAGACGCATTAATTTCAAGGTCCCTAACTGCAGTTAATATGTTTATGATTACATTTAAATTTCCTAGCTGTATTTTCAGAACAAAAGGTTAATAAAATCAAATACTAATTTAAATTAATCATACATTTTTTTTTGAAACGCACTGCACATATAAATAGCACTATAAATGAAAAGTGGAATAACCTCGCTATAATAGTAAATACCCCACAATTTCAGAAAAATAGGATAAAGTTCTTAAAATGAATCAAATGTTGTCTTGTCCACGCGGCGTCAAACAGAAATACGTATGTATGTACAATTTTCTTATGAATACATCCGCTAACGGTCAACTTGGACTTTTTGGAATATATGTACAATTTTCTCATTACGTGCAACAACTTATCGAAAAAAATATGGATCTGGCATTCCTAAGTTATTTTCTGATTTGCTTGTTTGTATATAATACTATTAAACAATAAGATCTAGGTATACATTAAAATACAGAATGAACAAATAATTTATAATTTATAATTTTGCTTTTTATATCACTGGTTTAGTTATAATAAGCTTTTTAATTCCTTACAATTGTGTGATGATCGTGTTTTGTAGAAATATTGCAATGATGTACAGTATACAGGTTGCTATAGATACGTAGGTTATCATCTTATCACTAAATTACAAGTAGGTGTAGGTATACTTGATACTAGTAGCATTATTACTGCTTTAAAACGTCATCGCGTTTGATAATCCTGAATTTCATCGTGTTACTACCCTGTTCTTAGTTAATTTGCTTATTACCGCTTGTTTCTTTATTTCGGTTTAAATTTATTGTTCTTGCGTTTTGCGTTTCTTTGTTATTTGGTTTGGTAAATTTTAATTATGGAGTACAGTTTTGTTGAATATGCAGATATGCATCTGATTCTTGGGGAAACTCGTGGTAATGCATTTGCAGCTGAAGCTTTATATGTAGAACGTTATCCTCAAAGCCGTCACCCAAATACTAATGTGATTCGAAGACTAGATCAGCGGTTACAAAAAACTGGACGAGTTACTCCCATTCCATAAATTGATAGAGGACGTCCTCGTCATGTGTTATTGACACATATTGAAGAAGCTATCTTGAATGTAGTCGAAAACGAGCCTGGCCAAATCACCCATTCCATTTCACGAATGTTTAGTGTTTCCCACAGAATCGTTCATCGCGTATTGCAAGAAAATATTTTGTACCCATATCATTATCAAAGAGTCCAAAGATTGATTCCAGAAGACCATCAACATAGGGTAAGGTTCTGCAGATGGTTACGTCGACAAGAAGCAATCATTCCTAGTTTCACCCGACATATTCTGTGGACTGACGAAGCAACATTTACTCGCAATGGTATGTTTTACATACATAACATGCACCAATGGGCTGACGAAAATCCCCATGTTGTTTAGCAAACCAATCATCAAGTACGATTTTGTGTCAATTTGTGGGCTGGAATTATCGGTGACAGGCTTATAGTACCACAAATTCTGCCTCATAGCCTGAATGCAAGCAACTTCGTAAATTTGCTGGAAAATGATTTACCAAACCTCTTAGAAGACTTACAATTAGGTGTAAGGATGAATATGTGGTTTCAAATAGATGGCGCATCGCCCCACTGGGACATTTAAACACGGCAATGGTTAAATTGCGAATTTCTAGATCTAATGGATTGTTCGCGGTGGTCCAGCAGCTTGGTCTCCAAGAAGCCCCGATTTGAGCTGCTTAGATTTTTTTCTTGCGAGGCACTTTAAAAACATTAGTTTATGAAGAAGAGATTGTAAATAAGGAACAGCTTATACAACGAATAAATAACGTGGTTGCTAGAATAAGAAAAAAATAGTATGCTGCAAAACATGGCAGAAAGTATAATACGTAGACGCAGAAAATTTGTAGTAGTTAAAAACCGCCATTTTGAACAATTAGTATAAAGACTTTAAAATGTTTACTCACAATTTCTTCTGTCACTTGTGAATTTCTTGTCAAAATTTCTATTCTTTAATTTACCTTGAAAGTTGAAGATTGATTTATAATTAATCACATACTGCATATTTTATTTATTATAATTATTATTTACCGCACATTTTAACACATTGGTACTTATAATTTTATAACACATAAAACTAAGTGTACTAAATTAAATAAAGTGTTCACCAATTCTATACTTTCATTTTACAGCCCATAACCCAAACAGTAGTTATGTTGATGTAGAAACCATATATGATTAAAAGGCAGCAGAACATTGCACCTACCGTCAGCACACAGTGTTGTCAATTTTAAAAACTTAAATTAACAATTTCTTAAAAACCATGCATGTGCGGCTAAAACAGTTCTATTTTTTGCTCAGTTTTTGTTGCAGAATCGTGTGGTGTAAATATTATCCTTTATTAAGGATACACCCGGTATATAGTGCACGTGTACATGGGCCCTTGGTGAACATGAATCTGTAAAAGGTGCGAACATGAGTCGAAAACAATTTTTCATAAATTTTTGTGCAAAAGTTGATTTCTTATTCGAGCGTGTAATAATCTACATTCCACCATGTGTCGTAATCGCAATACAGAAAACCTTGTTTGATTTAATATCATATTACCGTACTCCAATCAGTTTGTTTTACTACTAATGAATGAAATCGACTATGCAAATGTTGTTACGGTCATAATTTAAACATAGTATTTGTAAAATTATGTATTTTAATTTGTCTGTTGTCCTATAAATTAATATTGAATTATTAATTCTAAAGAAAATGGAATTTATTGTGAAATTTTAGTTTGAGTAAACATTGTTTCATTTCACAATTATGAAAACAATAAATTGTAAGCATAGAACGAAATGAACTACAATTAAAACTTTTTAATTCCTGTTAATGTACAAAATTGTGTCAAAATTATAGACCATACAAATGTGTGTAATACCTACATGGAACCGTTATGTGCAAATTTCGATGAAAAGGAATCAAACAATGCATATTTTTATCGGCACCAAAAATTTATGCATTAGCTTACATATGAATAAAGACCTGTTCTTAAAGAAAGTGTTCAAAATGCTCTTCGTTAATTCACACACGGTTAAACTCGTAAATCGGGACAGACTTTTGCGTACATGTCCAAATTCAGTCACTTCTCCGCAAATTTGGATAGCTGATGCAAAAATACGTTGCTGGAAATCTTCGAGATTTGCAATCATCCTGCCGTTGTAAACAAGACTCTATATATAGCTCCAAAAAAGTCGAGAGGCTTTAATCGGGGCCGCAAGTTAGCCATGCTATACAATCTCCACGGTTAGTCCAAAATTAAAAATTTGCATTTATAAATGCGCCTGCGAAGTAGCGATGTGTGGAGGTTCCACTTCATGCATAAACCACATATTTCTTAGAAGTTGTAAAAATTCCGGCAACATATGCTGAAGGAAGTTTAATTAATTCCTGTTAAAATGTTCATGCAGAACATACGGATCTAATTAATAATCGCCTATAATCGCAGCCCACACATTTATGCAGAGCCTGTTCAAAGCAACGCTGTATAATTATGTGCGGATTTGTATAAGCCCAACAATGTACATTATAGGAATTTGAAATTTTGTTCATGGTGAAGGAACACTTGCTATAAATAATATTGGAGCAGGAAATGCTGGTTTCTGTAACATGTAACACATTCCTTGTAATATCTTCCCTTAAAATGAAAATATTCTAACAATTTTTAGCAACTGCAAACGATACATAAAATAATTAAATAAATAACTTCTCTTTAAAAATTCATTTATAGCATTGCATTTTAAGCTAATTTAAAATAGACAATATAACATTTATTATTTAAACTTTAACAATGGAACCACAAATTCCCGGAGCACGTCAATGGATTTGCCGACTTCAATTAAGTCCATCCCTATAGTGTGAAAGATAGAGAGCGGTTCTAGGTGTAGCGCCAGAAAGGCAGTCTGTTTGAACTCTCAACGTGCGAGCATTTGCCATTGCGTTCTAGATTCTCTTACCTTATATTATATATTTTCTTTGTCTCTAATGACGAATGCAAGCAGGTTTTGAGTCAGGCTGATTCCTTAAAGTAAATTCCGTTTCGATTATAATGGGCAAAACTATTTTTTATCTTTAATACTTTTTAAGAATGAGCAGTTCTAAATAAAGGGGGTTGGGGAAAGGTGGAGTAAACGGCCGCATTGGGTTGCTTGTATGTGTTGTTAGTTCCTATGGATTGGTGAGTTAGATTTAAATTAATTTACTATGCAGTAATCTGCAAAAATATACACCGAGACAGCATATGGCGTTGCTTATTCTTGAAAGTCGCCGAGTTATAAACGTAACATCTGCTTTGGAGTTGGCCAATTAATTATTGCAACTCGACCTTTATATGTTCTCTTTGCTCTCGATTTAACCACTAATCCTATGATTGATCTTGATTAAGAGTGTGTTCACACAGCAACAATCCATGTGTCCGCTACCTATAATAAGTAGGGCCTATTTTAAATAATGTCAAAGTTGGGATTTTTTCTAAATTGGGTTTTAATTCCGGTTATCTCTTTAAAAATAAATTCTTTCGGCTTAACTTCAATTATGTATATTAAAACAAATTATCTAATCAAACACTCTGCTACCATTACTTACTATTCGATATAAAATTCAATTCACTTTATATAAGTTCCCTTCACGATCTTATGTAAGTTAATTTGCTACTAAGTCTGTGCTCTGGTCACATTAGATATACGACGTACGACAATTAAGTAATGAGACTGATTTTTTTTGCAAGATGCGGCAACCCTGCAGCTTGCGCTGGCGATCCATCTTTGATCTTGATCTCTAAGCTACTTGTAGTCCAAGTGGCACATTGATGCGGCCGCTCAGTCGTGAGTTGTACTGTAATAAGGGAACACGTGTTTTTATCTTTGGTTACAGAAATGGAATCGCAAAATAATGCGCGAGTGCACGCCAAACAATTAACCAATATTTCTACAAAAAAATTGTAGAAAGACTTCGGAAACGATTTCTTCGTGTCCGTCCAAACTCTGCCGATAATTGGATTCTTCATCGCAATAATGCGCCATCCCATACTCCACTGCCTGTGCAACAATTTTTAACCTCAAAATGCATTTCAGTACTAGCACAGGCATATTATTCACCCGAGATCGCTCCGTGTGACTTTTTTCTATTTCCAAGAGTCCAAATGGTGGTCAAGGGGCACCATTCTCAAACAACAAAAGATGTCCAACAAGCTGTGACGAGGGTCTTGGAGTAAGTGTGTGCAAGCAGAATGGAACTACTTTGAAGGGGATTACACTAAAGATGACTAAAAGCACAAGTGATATTTTTTTCACACCAGTCTCATTACTTAATTCTCGCACCTCGTAATTTACCGTAAAGAGTCCACTTTTAGTAAGAGGACCTTTTGCTAGTGAATTACTTCACTAACATTAAATTGATTTCCAGCACGCGAATCTAGATTTGCCGGCCACGTCAGGAGATTTCGTTTTTGGAGTTGAACTAATCGCAGACTCCGTTATTCCAACTGAAACCAGCTTCTCCATTGCATGTCCGGTAATATTCAAAATTTCGCTATTAAAAATTCAAATATTTAAACTGCGATTATTTTAAAATTCAAATATTTCAATTTCCAAACACTTTAACTTGTGATGCAATTTTACTGCTAATATTTAAAATGGCTTACCACTCATTATTTAACTGTGATATTTTATTAAGTGTGATTAAGTGATTTATCTAATTGAGTTCATCTATTTATCTACTAATGCAAAGCTTCTTAAACAATTTAGGATTCATCGACTGTTAAGATAGTCAATTTATCAGATGTACATCTGATTAAACTTAATTTTAATTTCCATCTTTTAAATATTGCGCCCACAGCTCGCATGTGACAAGTTGGCTAAACTACAACTAGAGCCACCTCTGAGTTATTTAATTATTGAGCTACCGGAGTTGCTAACCTCCCAAGGGCTGAATTAATATCCCCAGCGAACAAGTGGCATTCCTGAAACTACCTACGAAAATCAACGAACGCTGCATAATCAGTAACATTTAATTGTTGCATTCTTTGAAAATAATAGAGATGCAACGAGTAACTTCTTAAAATAGTACTCACGGCTGTTACCAAACTGCCTATTTGGGTTGTAGTCCTTTGAATACTTACACTGAGATATTCCTCTACTATTTGCACAAAGGTATCTCCAACATCCACTATGCTCTGGGGTCTATCTCGTGCATGTTCTTTAAAGCTAAGGTCAACAGTTCCCGAATCCCGCAGTCTTCGTACTGCATCTAAAGTGGTTTCCTGCGAAGGTTGTATGTGCTCTCGATATAAACGCCGAGTACCTGCGGTTTTCGCATCTGTTCTTCCGTAGATTAAAATCATATTTACTAATTATTGAACGACCGACTTATTGACATGCCCGCAAGTATCCATGACTCATGTGTACTTATTTGTAGCAGTGAATTCCTACGAAATACATATTATATCACAGTCAGCCAGTTCCTTCCCCGCCCAAAACAGTAGACCAAGTCATACACAGAACACCACTGAAAACCTTAATTACAAATATGTCGAAAACTGGTTTAGACACATAGTCTATAAACATTCTTAGTCGAGCATATTAAGTTGTCTGCTATTAAAGCAGCGTCCCTTATACCTTGGACATAATTTCTTTTCTCCAAATTGAAATCAGTAACCAGCAATATGGTTCGAACGATGACACATTATTGCGACAATGAAAGTTTTTTATTTTGCACACGTACAAGCATTTTGTAATATAGCATTATGTATTGATGCATTTCCCTGTATTCAAAAAACGTATTCATTACACAGAAAGGGCTCATCAGAACTATATTAATGGTAGCTAACCGTACCACATGTCGACCGCTTTTTATCAAACTAGGTATCCTTGCATTACCATTGAATTGACCAATTCAATACGAATAACGAGATCGAGAAATCGAAAATTACAACAGACTTGAAAATGGCAGATGTGATTTTGCCGAAACGTCGTCAACAGACAAACGGTT
>JAHWXV010504282.1:0-14323 GCA_024586415.1 Phrixothrix hirtus | reverse complement strand
AGCCTTAGAATTGTTCGTGATACAATCGGCTTTTCACCCTGCCGAATTAATTTCAAAATTCGTGCCATTACTATTAGGAGGAATCTACTTATTTATTTCATATATATATATATTGTGAAAATCACCACCGACTTACCCCCTTTATATAGATTCTGTTGTTACACGACAATTTTAATAAATTCATGTTGAGCATGAGATTCTTTAATTAACATATTATGAAAAAAGAAAATAAAAAGTAAATTGAATATTACATGTGTAAAATAACTCAAGGTGCAAGTTTTGTACTAATACAGGTTTGCTTAAGTTTTGTATTTATTTAATAGTTCGTAAATTATGCCTATCTGTTAAATTACTAATATGCAGGGTTTAATCACACTAAAATAAATAATAGGTAAGTTCAATCATTATATAATGTTTAATAAATTAAATTCATTTAACAAATAACAAAAAAATAATAATAATTAATTTAAGTTAGTACTGTTATCGTAATCTAACGAAATTCTTGATTGTAATATTAACACGTGAAATTTTGTACGTAAAAAAAAATTTATAACGCTTTCTGGAATTAATGATTTAAATTTAATATAAATGAAATAATGGACACTTGTTATCTATTAAAATAAAAATGTCAAAAATAACTGTGTATGAAACGTTAATAAATATGAACTCTTCTACTTAGGTCCTGTTCACTTCTTTACTTTTACAAGTTTTGGAACCCTTGGTTCCTCAGCTGATTTATAAATGTAATCAGGATTCTAACCTACTTTTTTCTATATGATGTGATGTTTAAAAAATATTGACTTTGTCCTTATTTCAAAGAAACTCACTATATTAGGTAAATATTCTTGCTGGACCAAATTGTTTATAAAATTAATTATTTTTAGGTTCCACATTTATGAGCAAGTTTTACTTAGTACCGTGATTATTTTAACTTCACTCAAATTTTATGTTAGGATCAAGATTTAACTGGTACAATTCTAATATAAGGTGTCCGTTGTATTTAATAGGATTTATTACTTTTTTAGCTTAACAATAATGCAAATAACTTCCAAAACAACAGGTACTATTTAAACAATGTTACGTAGATAATTTAAATATTGCGTTCAAATATGACCAACGTATTGCATGTTATCTTATTTTAGTATTTCACTGCTGAGTTGTTACCTGAGGTACTTACTGATGGTTCAGTTGAATTCACTTTAAAATGCCATCACACCCGGACAACTATCATTTCAATTCATTCTTTTAATCACTGTAATTTTAAATAATACTGCATTAATATTAATTTTTATAACAAACTTAACATCTTCTGACTTTTAAGTAAGGAAATCAAAAGACTTTCTAAATTTTACTTTTTGGTTTACACTGATACAGCTTATCAAATTTGATAAATATTAAGGTTACAAAATGTTGAACTTTCCTATGTAAAACATTTATATTTTTATTCAATTAATAATAAAATCAAACTATATGATCTTTGGAAAAACAAAAACTATAAAACTAACTGCAATATAAGCAAAACATGCACAATTTTAAATGTAAGGAATTATGTCCCTCGTTATTCAAAGTAAATTACCATCTACTATAAAACAAAATTTATAATAGTTTTATTGTTTCAGGGTTTATTCTTATGTATTCCTACTGTATTTTAATTATTTGTATTAAATAAATGATTACTCAAAAGCTACTAAAATGAATTTAACTAAAATTTATTTAATAAAATTGTATATGTTGCCTACCAATTTTAATAAACAGATTTCATGTATTTTGGGCTGTTTAATTGTTATTTAAGACAAAAATATAGCAGTCAGGTAGATTTTACAATGTTAAATATATATATATATATATATATATATATATATATATATATATATAATGTTATTTCCATCTCAATTTTATAACATCTTATGGTTACAAATGAAATTGATGATATAACTATATATCAAAAAGCACTTGCGCGGTGATGGCAAATAATTTCATACCTCATTCATCAAAATTTGTCTAATAGTGTAATCTCTACGAGAGAATATAGAAATTAACATGCATATATCCATAACAGCGAAAAATTTCAGCCTTCTTTGAGGAAAAAAACCCTTTATTAAAATGCGTAGTTTTATTTAGAGGGAAAGAACTGAAGAAGTTCACCTAAGAAATATATATGCATGAAGACTGGGTTAGGCGCGAGGGCAGATTATAACAAGGGCCCCTAGACAACGCCGTCACCCTAATCAATATATACTGTTAACTATTATGTTTACTAGTTAAGTTCCTCTGCTACTTCCTCAATTTGACTAAAAGGAGTTTGTTTGCCGTTAGCCTACAGTACTGACTAGATTTTGCATATTAGTGGATC
The DNA here is from genome assembly GCA_024586415.1 of Phrixothrix hirtus. Classification (NCBI taxonomy): domain Eukaryota; kingdom Metazoa; phylum Arthropoda; class Insecta; order Coleoptera; family Phengodidae; genus Phrixothrix; species Phrixothrix hirtus. The sequence goes on along the minus strand of JAHWXV010504282.1, from coordinate 11,970 downwards.
ATAAAATCTTAGAATATGTTGCATATTTTACTAAAAAGACTTTAAATACTTACATTCAATTAATTTTTGTTCAAAATTATTTATACATATTTATAATACGGGTGCAACATCAATGCTAGCCTTTATTAAATCATAAGTCATCGCAAAATGGGCAGTATATAGTTAAATTAATATCAGAAAAGATAAAATTGTGGTTTATGTATAGCTTTAATATCCGGAAGAACAATTTTTGTAATATTCTTTAAATTACAATATACTGTTATTACTAGTTCTCACATTAATATGAGAAAATCTTTTGTTATCCCAAATATAAATTTTAATTTTGGTCTTATTTCAATGAAGTACAAATAGAAATGTCATATCGAAAATACAATGATTATGAAAAGATACTATTTATATGTTTTACACGAAGTAATAGAATTATATAAATCATAATTATCTACTGGTGAAATTCTATTACTTTACTTTTTCGTGACACCACTGTGAATTTTTTAATCAAGATTTGTTGAATTCATGCATACATAATAGGCTTTATTTAATGTTTGATGTTATGAGAGTCAGAATTTAGACGAAATAAAATATTATTATAAAATTTTTATTTAAACACCAAGCAAGCTTTTAACAAATATGAAGTATTATTCATAAATGTAATAACTAGAATTTAAATAAGGTGCTGTTTACTTAATGAAAACTGCACTAAAATATTTGTAACAGCATACTTATTGTAACGTGATTGTTTATGAACAAAGCCAACAATATAGTTAAAGTCATTAACAACTGCAATAAGTTGAACGGTGGACTGCAGTGATATTCCGGCTGAATTTGTCTTAGGTTTTAGTGACCTATTAAAAGAAACAAGAGCAGTGTGCCAAAGAGCAATAGGAGATTCACAAATTCAGAGAATCGCTTATTTACGATAAATAAAAGTTATGCATGATTTATAATAGTTACAAGTAATTGTAAAGTAAGCAGTTAAATTATATTACTAATATGTATGAGTATGTAAGCTGAGTATGTTTTACGACACTGTATGTTCTGTGGCAATATAAACATCTATCATAGAACATACGGCTCAGAACACGTATAACTTTTGACGGGGACTTTTAGATAGAGAATGTATATCCTGTGACATCGAGGTTATCGTAGAACAAATATAAGGTTTTCGTGGTGAAATGTCCAGACTCTGGGCGTTAGCCATTCGCATAATAGGTATTATGTCGTAACCTCCTAAGTGAGGTGGCCGCTAGGTAATTGTATACTGGCGTAATGAACTTTATATTATTGTATATACTTGGGTTATAAACTTAATTATCTAGCCGCTTTCCTGAGCAAGATCGTCACTAGGTAATTGTTTACTATTGTAATGCGTAATAGTTATACGTAAGAGTAATGAACAGATAGTTTGTAAGTGCATCTTAAGCTTTGACAAACATCATAATAAATTATTTAGAGACACCCGGTATATAGAAATGTATGCGTATTTTTTTAGCATATTCGGTAATACCTTGTCAACATTTCAGTGATCATAACAATAATATTAAATATTCAAAATTATAATTAATTCAATTGGAAATAAAGTTTTAAATTTTTTCTTTGTTATAAAATAAACATTAATTAGGATTTCCACAAAGTAACAAGGGTATTTTAAAAATTATTACATCAGCAAATGCATAGACATACAATAACGTTCGAGATGCCCGTATTTTTAAAAATAGTTACCAACAATTCCCGCTTTACTCCCCCCTTCCGAAGAAAAGTGATTTTGATAGTTGAAGCTAGAGATTAGTAGAGTTAACAAAGCTTTGTTTGAGTCACTGAATTTTTGAAAATTCGGCATATTGATGCCCAAAGGCGGATTGTGATTGGGTCAATTATCATCCTTCCACGTTTGTTTCCTATACAATGATTTAGGATAGAATTGTGCCGTACAAGCAAGGTACGATATTATTTAGAACCAGAGGCGGCACTGTTCCCTACTACTTTGGGAGCTTCAGAGTCCTCGGACCACGAGTAAGTGACGTTTCTCTACTTTAACTTTACTATCACATAGTCTTTAAAGCCTGCAACGTTACGTCGTCACATGTATATTTGTTAATACGATAGTAATTTAATTGCTTTCAGTTTATTTAATTTAACATTAAAATTTCATCACACATTTATTTATATTTGGTTGTGGTATTTTCAGGAAAGTGGCAACGTTTATTTTCAAAAACAAAAGTGACAACGTTGTAAATTTATCAACGTATTTGGCTAATACGTATGTTAATCTTTTGTAGATATTTGTAAACGATTTCCAGGCTTTGTCCTATTCCAGGCCATTGCAATAACATGTATTGATAGTTTGTTAAAATAATGTCGAATAAATTAAATTTAAAATAAAATATTGTGTTAAAATGAAATTGCTTAGTGTAATATATAATAGTTTTAATTAAAATGAAAATAATTATATAAATTTAAAAGGATGATTAAAGACTAATTAATATTACAATGCGTTGCAAACGTTTGAAATTTAACCGCTTTTGTTTGATAATTATAACTTAGTTAATTTTTCTTTGTTCTTTTAGTTGTTTTCAATCAGGAAGAATTGCTTTATTTCAAGGAAGCAATTACAATCTATATTTAAAGATTTATATGAATTTAAATCGATTTCAGTTCTAATACACTTGGTGAAAGTTTTAAACCAGCTGTTATCTTGTTACATCGTGTGAAGGTCAAGCACCTATAATTATAAAGGGTAAATTATTTTACTTTTTAAGCATGGCATAGTTTAATTTAGTTTGTAACCACAAAAATAAGGAAGATCGTTGGACCTTCTTCTATGAAATAATAAGGTTAAATTAATTCATATTAACAGTAAATTTCAATTTTTTTTAAAAAAGGAAGACTAATTTTTATCAACAAATTTAAATTACATTCTTTGCTTGTGACTAAATTAATCAAATACATTTGTTTTATTGTATTTGGTATAAATAATTTGTAACTTCAAAAATAAGTCAGAACATTATTGATAATAGAGTTCCTTGTATATTTTATTAAACTTAATTTTCAGTCTTTTTTTAAAGAACATTACTTTTGTATGTGTATTTTACAGTCGTCTGCCGTGACCCTTCCTTGTTCGAACAACGAAGTGTGAACCAAACTCCACCTGAAGTCCAAAAGCAGAGATGGTAAAGTAATAATTGAAACTCTGACTAAGTATTTATTTACATTCTTAATCTCCTTTCATATAAAATTTTGTTATTAATTTGTTAATTTAAATAATTTTATTGTTAACTAAATTTTGATTACAACGTGTTTGTTTTCTTTCCAATGTGCATATTTATTATCCCCCTAAACAAATGGTATACAAAGGTCACTATTTTTACTATATAATTCTTTTCTATCTGACAGACTCCACTGTTTGGCGCCCTTAAAATATAAACGGTTGTATGCTATTTAAGTACACATTTAACGCACCTTCTGTAGAGTCTCAGAGCTAGCTAATGTAATTAATATCTCGTTCATAAACTTCGCTGGAGCTAGTATTTCGGCCAAGTTAGAAATAGACATTTGATATAACAGTAAATATTACACCGAATCTTTAATAAGTTCAATTATTTAGTTAAGTAAAGGCCACAATTTAGAGGCTGAGTTTATTGTGTAATTTATTGTAAATATAAACATTAGAAACCCAGGGGTCGCCGAATTTAGTTATAGTTAAGAATATTTTTTGAATTACCGTTACATATATATTCAAATCAATTGACTTCTGTTTAAGAATTGTACTTTTCTTATTACATATTACTCACTATAGAGATATATCGAATTCAGCTATTATTATTTCATATCAATAAGAATCTTAGAATAAGTAACCATTCTTTTCTTTCAGTGAATTGCTAAGAATAATTTAAGGTAAACATCATAATTGGGAGTCTAAGATTGGCCTGATCGAAGTATATACCAAGTGGCGTACGATTCACTATCTACATATTAAGTACTTCACTGTTTTCTCGCGAAACGGCTTCGAAGTGGAGTCTTCGTTCTTCAATTCTCTCTTCTGAAAAGCTAGTTTCCAAACAAAGTGGTGCCCCTCGAATACGACTTTCCCTCTTTTTTTGTTGCTACAACGACGTTCCTAGATATAGCCTTCCTAGTTTAATAGCTAATTTTGAACTCCCCTTCTCCACTATTTGCCGACGCAACACCGTAAGTTCAGAAAATAACTTCATCTGTGCCCTTAGGGTCGTAAAACATCTCTGTTCCGTTATAAGTTACGCGCACTTGCGTTATACATTTAATTGGATAACTGCTTCATTGAGAAAGATGGAAACTAGGAAATTGTGTACTAACATGATATGTATTTGTTATGCGTAATGAATCTTATGTAATTACCTGCAGTTGCGCTATAAATTGAATTAGGTAATCGCCGCCCTGAACAAGATAACCATTATGCAATTGTGTTTCGAGTTATAAAAATTTAATTGATTGTTCATCAGTATCGATCGGTTTGGACACTGAATTATTACATGAACGTGTGCTCGAACTATAAATTTAAGTACTGATTCGGCAACAACCAACTGTCTGCATTATGGCAGGTGATACGTATAAAAGTTTTATTAAGCATTGTTAATTCCTTTAAGAGGTTTACATTTATTTGAGCTAACACTTCAAATATTGAGAAAGTCATATATGTAAGTATGGGATGTCATAAAGTTAGAGAGGGTAATTTAGACATATAAGGTAGACGAGTAATTGCTTTTAGTTAGTAGGAAACAAGTTGATAACAAATTGTTAGAAAGCGTTATTTTAAAATAGTTTCTAAGAAAAGTGAACTACAAGCGTTTAAGTTCTTTACGCTACAATGGTGATGCTATAATTATATAATTGGCCGAGGAATATATTTTTCTTCTTCAGCGTTACTCGATTATGAGAGTGATGCTGTTTATTGTGACATTTACACCATTCCAACATTTAAAACAAAGAATGATGTGGATGAAGAATTGTATGGTGATGATAATGGGCCCGTTATCCACGAGGATATGTACAAAAAAGCCATGTTTCAACGATTAGAATCCAAGCTTTGTCATCTATGGGAAACTCAAGGCCATCCTACTTGTTCTCCTCTCCCTCCGTTCTAAAGTGGAACAGGTATGTTAATTGCAAATGAAGCCGGCGTTGATGATGGTAATTTACATCAAAAGTATGCAGAAGTTGAACTTTCCATGATTTACGATGTAAAAGTGGTAGTTTGCTTGGATTTCAACGACTGTATTATAGAGTGGTAGAAGCATACATTATTTTAAAATTAGGCGATTTTGAGAACGCTGAATAAGCAAATATAAATAATGATCGATTCTATTGTGCTATTGAAAATGTTTGCGGCTATATAACTAATTTGGAAGATGACGTGCTACTAATTACTCGTGCAAACGGTGTAAAATTTAAAAAGAAATTTGATTATAGTAACACAGGTCACGGTGAATAAGTACAATTAAAATTAAGTATTAGGAAATGGCGTGAATTGATTGACTTTAAACACGCAATCGATTATGAACTAAAGTTGCCTGAAGATCTCAAATATTGGAATACATTCAAAAATATATTATAAGTTCCTTCGTAAGCTACAGATTACAAGAAATGAAGTCACAAATATTAAAACTTTAAGTAGGGAAGATTAGCGGGTACGAGACAAGCCACACAGCCACATTTTTTACAGTAGTAACTGTCGACCCGCGGCATGGATGTGAATTCACGGTTTAATTCGCGTTTTATCCGTTTAATTAGCGGCTTTATTCACGTTTTTGCGGTTTTATTAGCCGTTTATTTCGCGGTTTTTCGATTTAGTTCGCGGTTTATTTCACGGTTTCGCGATTTTGTTTCACGATTTCGCGGTTTTATTCACGTTTTCGCGGTTTAATTGGCGGTTTTGTTAGCGTTTAGCGGTTTTTATTCATTATTATGTAATTAATCGGGTAATTAATATAAATAATTAAACATTTATTTTCATTAATAGAGTTTAATTTTATTATGGGATATTTTTGATAATTAAATTTTTATGATTCAAATTTATAGGCGAATTCTTATTAAAATTCATTATTATGTAATTAATCGGGTAACTAATTTAAAATAGAAGCTCCCATTAAATTTATGTCAAACTCATTATTGTGAAATCGGTCTGAAAGTTAATTTAAATATCAAGACTAATTAAATTTATCACAACCATTTTCAAATATGTAATTAATTAATGTTAGCAATATCCCGCGGCACATGACAGGTTGTAACACGCATAAAATGATGACGTCACAATTTAAGAAATTTTATGTTCACATTAATTACCGGTTTTTAATTAATGACAGAGGATAACACAATTCAACTATTTTCATTATTTATTCAGACATTAAATGAACGTAAGAATTATCTTCTAAAGTGTACAAAATAATTTATAAAAATCTCGTCCAATATAATAACAACATATTCTCAAACTGTACCTTTTTCGATGAAAGTATCCCTGAAACCATTTATTTAACTACTTATTGATATATAAATTAACATTTTAAATATAAATATTTCATTAAAAAAGGACATTCAATTAAATAATTTTATAGTCCAGATTTATAGTATAAAGATATGCATATTTTAAAGTAACACAAGTTGCAAATGTTAAGTTTAAAAATAAAAAAATTAGTACTTTGAGGAATTCGCTCTTAATGAATAAACCTTTATATTGTAATAATTCGACATGCGGGCCCTTAATGACAACAAAAATATTTGTTTCCTGCATTTTATCGTAAATGCAGCTAAATAAAATAATTGTCGAAATAACAAAAAAATAGTTCAACGCGGGAGTCCTGTTAGTGAGATAATTACGCATCCGGACCCAAAATGACAACTTAGATATTAATTTTTCTTATTCATTTGGAAATATAATTAAGACTTATAATTTTTAAACTTATAAAATAGTCCTATAATACAATCACGTTTTTTATAATATTCAAAATGCATTCATGCAATTCTAGTCCTTTATATTTCATTAGAATTTCTAATTATGTGGCATTAGTATAATTCTATAAATTAATAAATTAATAAATTAAGTTACATTTTATGCATCCCATCATAATAGTTATACTTTAAGTGGTATTATCATACATTTTTAATTTAGTTTCTATTTTATAGATAATCTCATAATAATCTAGTTTAGAATATAATTTTTAATGTCGGTAAATGTAATTTTTATGCGGCGTTACTTAGATGTTTTTATAATCATACTTTTAAATATTATATGGTAGAATGAGATGAAATATGATTATTTTCAGCCTAACAATCCTTTTAATAAATAAATATAGATGTGAAATAAGCTTATTCGTTTATCCTCTCTATATATCCCCACCATACAGTCACGTCCTATATAAGAGTAGCATTTGATCGTTTATTGAAAGTTGGTCTCACCTTTTCAAACGTTTAACATCTACGCTTCATAAAGTAATAAATGTTTATTTATACTTAAAGTGCAAATTCTATATTAGTTATATTGATTGTGAATTCATATTTTGTACTCCGCATCACTTCAAAGAAATTATATGTAAGAATTTTTAATCTCATATTTTTAACGAATAAATTTGCAAAGCTTGATTAATTAAATTTTTCATATTCTAATTCTATTTTTTGCTATAGCAATCATGTTCACCTACACAAAGTGTGCCAAATCATTCGCAAGTAATGATAATTTCACACGTCACATGAAAGCATGTGTAAACAGCAAAATCTCAGCATGTGTTATCTGCAATGCGGAGTTCAAGCACCAGGATAGTCTCAAAAGACACATTTCACTAATACATGCTTCAAGTCATATGTGTGAGACATGCGGCGAAATAGTAGCTAATGGGATGGAATTGGTCGATCTTATAAACAGCGGGAAATGTACGAAGGATGAGGTACAATCGCAAGCGAAGAAAGTTAAAATTATGTCTACAAAAATACCAGGACCATCTAGAGTGAAGACTCAAGAATGTAAAACCTGTGGTGAGTTATTTTTATCATTATCAAAATATGCGGGACATCTACGATCGCAGAAACATTTAGCGGCAATTGCCAAACTATATTCTCATAATATCGTAGAATTATAAACTAGCTTTAAGCATAGGATTTGTACATACAAAATTTGCGGCAGCGGGATTAATATTTACGGGTATTTAGAATCAGTTAAACATTCAATAATCGATTTAATAAATGCTGTGTCAAAATCGCATCAGAGCGGTATCAAATTTAACATCGAATTATTTGGCTATTATACATCTGAGAAGATTCTCTTGGTAATTCAAAATCGTTTAACACTAAATATAGCATAATAACTCACGAAATGATCGACATATTACAGCGAGGAATTTCAATTTAAAGATAGTGGGTGGAGACTAACGGACATTTCACATATCGAAATTAATATTAAGAAATATATACCTATTATAAGTACATCGTACCTTAAATTACCTATACAAATTCAACAAAAGCAGGTATGTGTAAATGTGCATAATTTAGATAATGCATGTTTTGCTTGGGCAGTAACCTCAGTAATACATCCTGTATCTAAACATACCGATCGAACATCTTCCTACCCTCATTATACTGAGGCGGGAATGGAATTTCCGATGAAACTTAAAGATAATAGCAAATTCAAAGTTAATAATTATGTAAGTATAAATGTTTATGGCGTAGAATTTAATTATAAAAGTAAAAATTACGATATTATGGGTCCTATATATTACTCTAAATCAGTTCAACAGACTCATAAATTTATTATATATTGAAGAGGGAACTAAGGGTCAATATGTCTGAATCAAAGATATTTCACGTCTTATTAACTCACAAATTTCCAAACGCAAAGAAAAAAATACTTATGTGACGGCGGCCTTACATTTTTCTCGAAAGAATCTGCGCTATTAATGCATAAATCCAATGACTGCGGTAAAATCTATACGATTATGCCCACGGAAGAACTTACGACAGACAAAAATGGCGATTTGGTTCCATGAAATGTTTTAAAGTTCAATAGCTATGAGAAGAAAATAAGGGTACCATTCGTCGTTTACGCGGACTTCGAATCGCTTCAAAAACCGATCCATACATCATCTCCTGATCCTAATCATAGCTACACGAATAAAACTTATCTTCATGTTCCATATAGCTCCAGATACTACATTAAATGCTCATATAATGATGCATTAAGCAAATACGAGACGTATACAGGAGAATATTGTGCAAAAGTATTTATGGAAAGGCTTTGTAATGATGTTAGAAACATATATAATAACCAATTCATAAACTTAATGCAGAAGAACAGCATAGTTTCAATACGGCTTCAATTTGTCATATCTGCGAGAAAAGAAACTGGAAGTTTCAGTGGCGGATCATGATCATTTAACCTCTAAATTTGTAGGTGCAGCGTATTCTAAATGCAATTTAAATTATAAAATACCTAAAATGATTCCCGTATTTTTTCATAACATGTCGAATTATGATGCTCATTTATTTATAAAAGAATTGGGATGCGACAATGAGAAAATTGACATCATTCTGAAAAATAAGGAAAAACACATATCATTTACCAAATCGGTTGAAGTGGATAACTTTACGGATAAAAATCATAAGAGCTGTAATGTTTACATGCAGTTGAGGTTTCTTGACTCTTTCAGGTTTATGAGTTCATCCTTGGATAAACTACCTAAAAACCTAAACAATAATCAATTATGTGAAATACGAAAGTTCTTCCCTACAAACGAAGAATTTAATTTAACACGAAGGAAAGGGATATTTCCTTATCAATATATGGATTCATTTGAGCGATTGACTGAGCCTGCTTTGCCACCTAAACGAAAATTTTATAATGTCCTAAATAAAGACAATATTACCGATAAGGAGTATGAGCATACGCTAAACGTGTGGAATGCATTTAATTGTATAAATTTATCAGATTATTCCATTTTACATCTCAAAATTGACGTTTTATTACTCTGCGATGTATTCGAAGCGTTTAGAAATCTATGCATGAATACTCATAAACTAGATCCGGCTTAATACTTTACTATTGGTGGACTTAGTTGGAAAGCCATGCTAAAACACACTCAGGTAGAATTAAAGTTATCTACGGACATTGATATGTATCATTTTGTGCATAAACAAATTAGAGGTGGCATATGTCAAGCTTCAGTTCGATATGCTAAGGCGAATAATAAATATATGAAAGCGTATAATCCAAACCACTCACCAACATATCTCGCATATTGGGATGCAAATAATCTTTATGGATGGGCAATGTCGCAATTATTACCATGCAACGGTTTTTCATGGCTAAATGATACTGAAATTTCAAATTTCAATATTGCGGACATTGCTGACGATTCGCAGGAGGGATATCTTTTGGAGGTGGATGTTAATTATCCCGAACATCTCCACCATTATCATAACAAATTTCCATTTCTCCCTCAAAATTTTGTTTCACCGAATTCGCGTTTCAAAAATAAGAAACTCATACTGAATTTATATAATAAGAAAAATTATGTAATTCACTATAAAAATCTTAAACAGGCATTGAAATATGGTCCCGAACTCGATAAAATTCATCGTACTTTGAAATGTAAGCAATCCGCGTGGTTAAAGGTTTACATAGATTTAAACACGCAGTTGAGATAAAATGCCATGAATGAATTAGAAAAAGATTTCTTCAAATTAATGAATAGCAGCATTTATGGGAAAACGATGGAAAATGTTGATAAGCGTGTTGATGTTAAACTAGTTAATCACTGGGAGGATATCGGCAAAAGGTACGGGGCCGAAAGTCTCATAGAAAAGCCTAATATGAAAAGGGTTTCGATATTTAGTGAAAATTTGGTAGCGATACAATTGGAGAAGTTGAAAGTTACATACAATAAACCAATATATGCTGGTTTTGCAATATTAGAACTCTCAAAATCTAATGTACGACTTTTATTATGAATATATTAAGCGAACATATCAAGACTGCGCTACGCTTTGTTATATCTTAGTAAATTTCTGGGGTACTTCATTCTGCTTTATATGAATCAAGCTGTGTATTAATTGCGAACAACATATCTCAAAAACTAAATATGATATATGAATGACATTGTATATTTAAGCTTTTTTCTTCTGCATGTGAGACGTCAAGAATTTAGGTAAAATCGAATGACCGAAAATGCCACTTTGTTCTTGCGATCTTTAGTTTTTTTGCGCTTTTCTCAAAAATAGCTATAACTTTTATTTTTAAATGTGCTAGGGTTATTATGTATTTAACGTCCCTTTACGTGAACTTAACCGTTTTTCTGAAAAATTGCATTGAAGCAAGTTATCAGAGAAAATTTCTGGAGTTAAGCAGCCTTTCACCTGTCCAGTAACGTGGATAGGTAACCGTTACAATTATCGTTCCCAAAATAAACGTAGATAATAATCTAATCATTTGTTGACACTATTGGCATATCTATGTGCGTAAGAGAAAGTCGTGTGTTGTCTCACACCAGATTTTTTTTATTTTGGGAACGATAATTGGAACCGTGACCCATCCAAGTTGCTAGCCTGACAAAACCTTGCTGAACTCCAAAGATTATTCTCAATAACTTACTTCAAAGAATTTTCTCAGAGAAACCAAGTAGTTCATGCAATATAGCATTACAGGCGCAAGAAACGTGGTGAGTTAAAAAAAAATCGTTAAAGCCGTTTTCGAAAAAATTGCAAAAAACCTAAAAATTACAAGAATAAAGTGGTACTTCCGGTTATTCGATTTTAACGAAATTCTTACACGAAAGTACTAAGGCAGCAATAAACACGTATATGAAATTTTGCTTTCCTACGACGTTTAGTTTTTGAGATATCTTGACCACATTCGTACACACACACACGCACGCACGCACGCACACACACACACACACACACACACACACACACACACACACACACACACACACACACACACACACACACACACAC
>JAHWXV010504237.1:0-17626 GCA_024586415.1 Phrixothrix hirtus | reverse complement strand
TGCATTTTTTGCATGATTCTTTTAATTTTCAATAAAATGTAATGACATTTTTAAGTTTGGCCTATTTTTAAATATTAAAATTTATTTTCAATTTAATTAGGTATAAGTGTATTATCTTCATAAATTTTTCATATTATGTCCATTTTATGGCAACTGGGTTGTGAAAATTTCTAACTAAATCAAGTCGGTATATTTGCACAAATTGTTTAATTTTAACTATTTACATGTACTTAAATTGTATTTTTAATTATTGTTTATCTAAATCCATACGTTGTCTTTTAACCACAACTTTTGCAGTCTTGCCTAATATATCTAAAAATAATCTGTATTGCACTTTATTAATAAACTGTATTCATTACTTTAGGTGCAGCTGGAAACTTCTATTTCAAAGATTTAAGAAAGTACGGATTTCCTGATTGCGACAATCCTGTTCTGTTAGAAAACACCAACCATTGGCAGCTGCAGAATGCTTATGCACAAACGGATGGTTACGTTAATAACTACAAAGTACAGAAACATGTGTTTTTTGAATATCTTTATTTCATAAATATATCATGTAAACATACCTCGAAAAATATGGTATATTATCAAAAACTATGTTATTTACAAATTCCTATTCATAATATGGGTATAAATACAACATAAATATAAATATAAATATAGTATATCAATAACACATAATGTTTTCTTAAGTATATGGATATTATTATCTGAATTATTCATGATATATGGACTTAATATGTGCATTTTATACAGCATAAATTTTTCATGGCTACTATATTATAAGAATAAATGCAGCAAATAATGTGCATATTATGCAGACTGTGCTGTGTGGGATAATGCGTGCAATGAGTGAAGTTGGATGTTTTACTCCTCCAATGCTCATCTATACCAGAAAAAGGATCAGTCCCTTACTGCAAAAAGATAGCCCACCTTGTGCTATGTATGAATGTTTGCAACAAGGTTAGACCACTGAAAGTATATTTGTAAAATGGCTTAAACATTTCATTTAACACTCAAAGTCAAGCATGAAAAGGCTTGTAATCTTGGTTGTAGACAACCACAATAGCCACATGACCTTAGAGTCATTTGAATTTGTAGAGCAAATGGAGTTACACTGGTATCTTTACCACCCACTGTTCTCACAGGATGTAGCCTTTGGACGTTACATCCTATGCTATGCTTAAAGAGGCCTTCAAAAGGGAGTGTGATGTTTATATAAAAGTGAACTGGCTTGTAAGAATCATTCCTTATGACTTAGCCGGCCTGTTTAATAAGGTTGCTCAAGTAGCAACAAGTGTTATAGCCACTTCTGGATTTAAAGCAACGATGATCTCTCCATCAACCCAGATTCATTCCTTATGACTTAACCAGCCTATTTAATAAGGCTTACTCAAGAGTGGTAACAATTGTTGTAGCCACTTCTGGATTTAAAACGACGGGGATCTTTCCATCAACCCAAACCTCTTTACTAATGATGATTTTGCCACTGCAGATGTTTTTTTTTGTAGAATCCCATTGAGTCTCTTCCAATAATTGAGAATGATGATGAAGTGCAACCACTGACAAATTCCCCTTCAAAACATCGTAATTGAAGAAAAAGAAAAAGAACAGCACATGAATCAATAAACAAAGATCAAAATGAGAGTGTCTCTGTAAGAGAGAAACAAAGCCATAGTGGTGTTCAAAATATATCATTTGAAGATCTAATTCCATTACCATCTATCAGCAGATCTAAAACTAGAGAAAAGTAACATTTAAAAAGTTTAACATCCATACCTACGAAGTTTGAACTTGAAGTCGCAATTCAAAGGAAAAAAGTAAAAGAGCTCAAAAAAGAAAATGCAATACTAAAAAAAACTACAAGGGAACTGTTCAAAAATGCCCCAAAATCTAAAAGTGACATGGAAAAAGTCAAATATGGTGGAATTATGAAGAAAACTCTGCCCAAACTAAATTCTAAAATTGCAACTAAAACAAAATCTAAGAGGAATTTTGCTTAAGATTCAGATTCAGATGATGAAGATGACACCATACATGAGCAAGAATTACACAATGATGAGAAATTAATGGTTTGCCTCATGATAATAATGAAAATACATGCTTTTCTGTGTCAAGTTTGGTAGAGATGGTGAAAAATGGTACAGATGTACAAGCTGCTGTTTATGGATTCATACCCTTTGCAGTGGGGCCGATTCTGCTGAAGATTTCCTATGTGACCAATGCCTCTGCAAACAGCGAGATGGTTTCTTTCAGATATAGACCTATAATATTTTTATGCAGACTGATATGTTGAAAATAATGGCACTTGTTGTTCTTGTAAAAATTGTATTTTATCTTAATTCCTCTCAGTCATTTTGCCTTCCAAAGTTTTTCTTTTGTAAAATTATTAATAGCATAAACAGTTAATTGCGAGTATGAGTTTTCACTTAGAAATACATGGAAAAGCCTTCTACCACTGGTATATGCAAGGGCCTGTATTTTAATTTGTTTAGTTATTAGAATCATATAAATTCTGCACAGTTAACTATAAGCTATAAACTAAAATATAAAAAATATAAATTGAAAAATTCAAAAGCACAGCCGACTTTATACATGACACCCCTTAGCCTACAGGCATTTTCTCATTCCCCTACCAATATTTTTGAATTTATGAAATAGTCCTATTCAAACAAGGTCAAAAGGTAGCAACTGCACTTTGTTTTTGTATAAACCCTCTTTCTGTTAATTACATAATTCAAGTTAACTGGTGTGTTGTGGGACTTCAGGTATAACTTTACATGTTCAAGTAAGCAGGTGTATATAGCTTTCTCAAATACTTTGCAAATTGTGGCTAATAAATTAATCGATAAGTATTGATATCCTTAAGCTCTTTTTCAAGCTTATAAAACAAGAGGAAAATCAATATATATTAATCCTCAAAAGGAGATGCATAAATATTTACGTAACAGGCCATATGGGGTACATTGGTACCCCATACTTTTCTAAAGAAATATATTCTATATGTTGGTAAATTTGGAAAAACCTATGTTAGTTCAGTATAAATATGGTAATAAGAAAAGGTTTTATCAGTTTTAATCATTTAATAGCAAAAATAATTAAAAATTGGACAAGTGCTTAACTATTACTGTTCTTACATTCTATGCATATTGTTTATTTATGTGAATGTTGTATGCAAACAAATTATTCATAGTTTTTACATTTATTTATGACTTTTTTTATTTTGTTTTGACTGTAGAAATACCAACACCCCTAGGTATGATGCGCTGCCATCATATGTTGTTTCTCGTAACTCAAGAACCATACTCTTCATGATTGCCTTTATATAACCTTTTAGATTTAGCATTGTTTTGTAGCAACTTATGAAGTTTTGTTTTAGTGGCTCTTTCGCTACATCAAATCAAATCGAAAGCATCTATGTTTGAAAACAGCTCAATAGTTTACAATATAAGTTAAGGCCTAATATTATAAAAACTAATAAGTAAATATATGTGTAGTCCTCCCCGTCCTAGAAAGACCTGGAAAATTTTTAAGGCTTTTGAAACTTTTTATTTATTCTAAGATTACAATGTTGTCTTAATGTACTAAAAGTTTTTATTTGCTATATAGTTAAATGTTCTTTGCAATTTATATCTTATTTGGTTATTAATCTAAAAATAGTTATATTCACTTTTGTTAATTAATGTTTGTTAAAGAATTGTTATTTAATACTTAAAACTAATTTATACACTAAGAGTTTCATGTAACAGCTTCCAGCAGTATTTGTAAGAAAGAATAACTATTCTTACTTTCGCTCCACATTGTTGGTGGGATTAGGAAGTTCATTGATGATTTTTAGATGATGGTGTAATTGTTTTCTTAGGAGTGGCTTCTTATGTAGTTTTCATCATTGAATTTGTCACATGCTTATATCTGGTGTCATGTTTTAATTGTTTGTACTTCTTTTTATTAGTCAATGTACTTTTTGTTAAGTATTGGTAATAGTTTAATTGAGTGTTTGTTAAGTAGGTTTATGCTTGCATCAATTTTAAAATAGTAGTAGTTAGTTGTCTATTTGCGTAATTGTTATTCTAATTAAGTGTTATCTATGTCAATATTTGTGTCAGAGTTTCAAAGTTATTTTGAAAATGTTGATGTCTTTTGCTACAACTTGTTCCTTTGTGCATCATTTATGTTGTCTTATGTGGTGAAAATTTATAAATATGTATTTTGTTTAATTGCCAGAATAGCATGGGTACTTAATTGAAATTTGTAATATGCTTAACCCCATTTGATGATTTGTAATTAAGGTTTAGCCAGTCAATGCTTTGATTAAATTATGTCTTTATATTGTTAATTTTATAAGGACAATTTGTTTTCTTGAAATAAGTATTATGTGGATTGTAAATTGTTTAAAGTTTTTTGTGCATTTTTTATGATATTCAGGTCTAATTATTGAAAGTAAATGTGTTTTTCCAAGATTGAAGTCCGTTGCTCTGTATTATAAAGTCCTATTTGTTTTGTATTATCTGTATTGTCATTTTATTTTGTAGTTTCATTCTTAGTATATGTGGTTGTCTGTTAGTAATTTTACAGTCAAAGAGTACATGTTTAGGGGTCCCATCCCTTCCAGAAAAGCAAATGGAATTTTCCTGACTATTTATCTTTTGTAGGTATATAGGATATGCACCATGCCTTTTCAGATAATGAATTATGCCCCTAGAAGGATTAAACCATCTATTACATTGTGCGAATCTGACATCCGGTATCAGGGAATATGTCCTTTCTCCGTTTATGGATTTGTTCCACTCTCTTTGCTATTGGACCATGATGTTGTTTGTGACGTCAGATTTTGCTGTCACTTGTTGGCCTAGTATCTCATTAACTTTGTTTAAATCGCCTTTTTTAATTCAATACCTTGCAGCTGCTTTTTTTATTTGAAGGTGTACCGGGATAATTTCCAAGATCCCTAAGAGAGGATTTATCAGTGTAGTGCTGAAACTCCTATAATCCTGCATATTTCCCACTTTTGCGTTAAAAAAATCTTCTTTTTTATGGGTCTAGTTTAATTTGTTTTTGCTAGGAATCAGCAGGGTATGTGATAATAGCTATGAGGATGCTGTTTAAGATACTGGTCCCCTTCTTGCATACTGTATTTGTGTTCTTTAAAATTGCATTTTTTATCAGTTGTTACTACTAGAAATTTGGTGCTCTTGTCTCGGGAGATATTTTGATTGTCCAGTTTGATGACTGGGTTCCTCTTCAGGTTTCCCCTCACCCAAGTTTATGTTGTCTTTTCTGGTGATATTTTTAGTTTTACCTCTGACCACCAACTTTGAATCCTTTTTAGTGTAGTGTCAATTTTAGTTTCCAGTTCTTTTCGGGATTCAGCTTCTAGGAGGATTTTCCAGTATTTCTTTGTCATCCTCTAGAGCCAGTATCCCAAGAAAGAGGCTGACCAATGGATCCCTGAGGGCATCCTTTCATAACTTGATCATAGTTACCTTTCATTATTGCATATCTGTCATGGCAATAGGAGATAACGCTTTTTGTAAGATTTGTTAGTGTGTTTATGTTTTGGAGGCCTTTAATTAGTACTGGCCATCACAGATTATCAAATGCTCCACCAATACCTATACAAGCAAGTGTTGTATATTTTACTTTACTTAGAGAGATTGTACGCAACAGCCTTTGGATGGCACCTTCCACCGATCTGCCTTTTCTGAAACCATATTGGCTTGTACTACAGCTAAAGTCCTGTTCTGTGATATTTTGGTTTATGAGTTTTTCTTGAAGTCTTCCTAGGGTGTTAAGAAGGCAGATTGGTCGATAAGACTTTGTATTCTGTGGGTCTTTCCCATGACCTTTTTCAAGCATGGTTACATTAAATTTCAAAGAATCTTTATTGGCTCATTACTTTATAATTTAAAACAAGCCCTAAAATTACTTAACACTAATTAATTTTTTATTTTTATTGGCTACCGCCCTCCCAGATAGGCTATGGAGTTTGGAGATCCCTAAAATGTACTTATTTCTAAAGATACGTTGTTTATTTTCTATTCTTCTAATTTCTTATTTGCTAAATGTCCTTGTTTGTGCTCCCTTCTATGCTATATGCACTTTGTTACTTTATTCTAGTATGTTATTTGTAATGTTAGTTTGAAAAGAAAAAAGTCTGAAATAAAATTTTAAAAGCTACACTGATTAAAGAACTAAGGGAGTTTTCTACTAACAGCTACATCAGTATCAGAGATGCCATCAAGTAAAAACTTTTTTAGATTTACTAGCTGCCAATCCATTTACAGCTACTATATTGAGAATGTGGTAAACACCACCATTGGCTACCTATTTATTTTTCTTTTGATAGTGTACTGTTCTGCCATCTGTTTTACCATGTCGCTGCACCCTTCATTTCATTATAGTGAAGTATAGTATCTGGCTTAGACTTGTTTTCTTTATCATTCACTTTATCATCAATATGTACAGTTGATAGTAATCTACTGCTGATTTTCTTTTTGGGACATAGACGACAAGTGTGCAATTTTGTCTAAAGCCAAACATTGATAAATGTAATGGTCTAGATGCACACAGCAAGAATTCCTTGTGAATAAAAGTTTTATTTTTGCCATGCCACATAAAGTCATATTTTTGGCCCAAAGTTTGTTAGCTACTAAAAAAATTATCAGTGGTGATTTCACAGCCTCCATACAAATGATTTACCATACCTAAAACTACCCTTTTGCACAGATGTTTTTCGGGTATGTTGTTCTGTCTGTCTAAGAAATTAATAAATGCATGCTAAGTAATAAGGCTAACATAATAACTACTACTTACCTAAGTGTAGTTGCATATTTGTTACATATACTGAAACACAACAAGGATGAACCCATATCTTTAACCCCTATTTGGCAGGTTTACTTTTCATGCAAACTCTAAAAAGAGCCATCCTATGTAAATGAACAAGTCGTTCATTAACACAGAGGTGAGGACTAAGATTCAAAGCTCTTTTTCAGTTTAAGACAAATTTTTCAAACAAATGCCTTATCAAGAACATTTTATCAGTACGTTTTCATTCTTCTCAAGTTTAAAATTTGAAGTGATCTCAACCCAAGGAAGCTAGAATTATTGGTCAAATCTATTTAGGATTTGTTAACCACAGCAGATCTATGCCTTTCGATGCACTTATTCTAATGAATAGACCAATAAAAGTAGTCATCTCAATTTTGCCTGTGAGAATGAAATTTTTCCCAATTACAAGGTGACCTAAGTTCTATTTTTTGAAAAATACTTCAACTTTATGATTAGTTTCTGTCACTAAGATATCTAGTATATTTTCAGATAAAAATAATAAAAAATCATCTTTGATATTATGTGACTTAGGACTAGTACAGTTTAGCCCTGGTGGAATTTTAAGTATATTTTGTTTTCTTGTTTTTAGAGTACAAAATGGTACGTTTGACCATCGAATGCCATCTTTAGACACATAATAAGGGTAATTGCAGTAAACTACTCACTTTTCCCCATTTTTCTCCAATTCATCTTCAGCATCAAATAAATCATCTTTTCACTGATTTAAGCGCAACTTTATGGTATATGAGTGATAAAAGTAACTTATAGAGAGCGATAGAGTTTACTTTATAGCCAGCTGGACCATAAAATTACACTTAACTCCTAGAAATCTTGTTTATAAAATACACTTTAATATTCAATCAGCATAATAAAATAAATATAGTATAAGTGTAAAGAGTGGAATGTTTTCAAAGCAACCAATCATACTTAAAATACATGCTGCTCATGCCTATTTTGTTTACATCATATTTGTTTTGTAACTGAGACTTCAGGATGTGGAAATTCCCTTGGACCTTTTAGCTTCAACCTCCTATTTTTAACGTGCCAAACATATTGACATGGGACCTATGATTTTGCTTCCTTATCCAAGAAGAAGATATACTTTTTAGATTTTCTTCCTCTGAGAACTTTAATGACCTCAATTGGGTTTGAACCCGCATCCCTTGGATGTAGAGGCAAACATGTTAACTACTAAACCAAGCAAGGCCAGCTTGTTCGCATCCTAGATATAAAGTGCGCTTGTTTAAATTTCCAATTAGTGTAGGCTATGACCATTCATAAATCTATTTCCATGGCCATGTTTAAGGTACCCATAAAAACGAAATTTAAATGATAGCACATTATAAAAAGGAAACAAGGTTATAGGTATTCAAGTATTCACACGATTGTAGGGATTACAGCTATACATATATTGACATTTTAGATTTTTAGCTTTATATTATAAATGAAAAGGTTGTAGCGACTTGACAAGATTAAGTGCTAATATTAAATTATAACAACATTCATTGTTATGGTTGTAACATTTATTTTTATAAACTTTCTGTTTTAGGTAAATTTTTTAATTTAATTCGAAATTTTAGTTATAACGTTTTCACTAGCAACTGGTATTCTTAATGTAAGTTGTTCATCAGAAAACGTTTTCAAAATTTTAAAATGTTGTTTTGAACACCCGTTCCTTATTTATTAAACAACAATTATGTTTCTATAGAAACCGCGGTTTGCACAAGTAAGTTATAATAATTAATTAACTTCCATAGTGTAAGCCTTTTTTATTTTCAGTTTCTTTTGTTCTCACATTTCTTTTATAGGTTTGTAGATTCTTCACAAACTTTGCTGTTGGATTATGATTCCAAATTGTGTTTGTAATTGTTCCTGATCATCAGTTTTATCTATGATGCTGTCAATCATGGCTTCATTTTTCTACAAGTATATTAAGAAATCATTTTTTTTTGTTGCTGCTCTAATCTTGATCTCTGAAAACTTCTACAAGGTTTCATTTAATTAAGAAATTTATTCATTGGAAGTTCAATTGCGTTAACTAGAAAATTTTACCTTCAAGAACGAAACCGTTTAGATAAATTTTATTTATTACTTTAAATGATAAACATTTATATACGTGCTACATGAATAACTTCTAGGTAAACCTTGAACATTTCATTTCATGAACTACCGTATTGTATTGTCGACTTTTTATAAAGTTTTAGGTAAACATTTTGTTTAATTGATTATTTTAATGATAACTATAAACTACGAGATTTATTGTTCTATTTTGTTGAATTATAGAATTTACCTAAACGATAACCAAATTTTAAATTCGTTGTATAGTTTCTTAAATCACAATTAAAGAAAGATAATTAAGTAATAGTTTAATTTGTCGCTTAATATGAATAAGACAACAAATATTGTTGTTTATTTATGTTAATAGCAATGAACTTAGTTTTCTGTAATCCATTTTTATAAAGCCAAACATTGTTTAAGATAACGTATACTATTGCAGAAAAGTTAATCTATGAAAACTTTTAATTGAAATTTATTGCATTGTTTTTATTTAAACTTTTATTTGTTACATTTATTTTAGCAATTCTGATTTAGGTAGCCATTGTTTAGTTTGACTAAATGAGAGTTACATAATTATTTATCAGTGTTCTGATACAAGGTACAATCATTTAATTTATAAGTGCTATAATATTATGATACATTTCTTTGTTAACTTTATAACTCTATACTTTTATAAATCAATGACATTACGTTAAGATATTTACGTTTATGTTCACTTCTGATTCCGAAATTAAAATACTTGTCTTATTTGCATCAAAAGTTTCAATCACATACATAATAATAATGCTTCAGAATAAATAGGATAACAACATTTGGCATTTGTTATTTAATAGCATATGATCATATCTTTAGATTAGTATCTTTATTTTGAACATTTAGGTTGCTGCAAGATCTAGAAGGTTGTAACAATTTCGACCCGAGGTACTCATCACTAAGTAAGACTTTACTTTCTCTACAAAATCGTCTGGTGCCCATTTTCTTATTGTACTATGCATCAGCGGTAAGGTAGTATTTGATTCTCTTCCAGTATCAAACGGAAAAACCCTCATCAGACATCTCTACCCGCAGCCAAGCTCCTGGTAAGTACTGAGCCTGAGCAAATGCTGACGTTACGATTATTATTTACATTTTATTCTGAATCTACCGTTATATGGTAAAACATTAAATGATAACTAGATTATGTAATGTTATAATATTACATTATTCTCCTCCATAGCAAAGGAATTAAATACAAAAAAAAATAAAAAAGTGGCTGACTGAAAAAACTGTAAATCAGAAGCTAGGTTTCCAGCTGCAAAAAGCAATCAGATCTTTTCTGAGAAAGTGGTTAACAATGGTTTAACAAGGGTGTAAGGTGACAAAACTATGATTATGGAAAACCATAATCTTGTGTAACAATATTAACAATGGTTGTAATAAGGTTGCAGAGGAACAAAATAACTAAATCTATCACATTAAAAATTAAGTAAATTATTAAATTCTTATCCGGTTGCAATTTGTTGTTATAAAAATCTGTTGAATTCTTTTGATTTATTGTTAAAATTAGCAAGTAGCCACCATGACCCATTTATTTACAGCTGCCTTGGAAACCATATGAGCTTGGGAGTAAGTTGATAAAATGCATCCAAAAGCATTCTGTAAAAACATTTTGCAATTAGAATGAAATTTCCTATATTTATATTTAGTTAAAGGTAAAGTGGTAACATGTTTGTGTGTAACATTTGCCACATAGAATATCTCATCCTCACCAGAAAGAAACACAGTTAGGAGGTAAGAGCGAAGAATATCTAATTGTTCATAAGCAATGGGTTGTCCGTGGGCTTCAAATAATATTGTAGAGTCAAAAAAATGATATTTATGAGACCACGATTTTACTTTGACAGATACCTTGTCGAGCAAGCCCTGTAAAAAAAGATAGATACTTTTGGTGCACACCGTGTATGTTAAAGGCAAAACATATGTAGGTGACACTCAGTGGAAATGTTAAGCAAAATTTCCTAAATCTAAATTCTAAACCTTATTGTTAACATAATTAATTGGAGTGCAAGTTGTGTTATGCAGCTTTCTGATTGCACCCTGTATCTATTATAAAAGTAATAAATCTGAAAGAGAAAATAGGTAACATGAAATAATAAGTTTTATGTACTATTGAAACAATAAATAACAATTTATTAGTAATTAACAAAATTCAGTAGTCTCGAAGCTATAAAACTACATAAAATATTTGTAAATGTTAAATGTTTTAAAGTTTAGAAAATACGTTTTTCCGAGTCGAGGTTGACAATTGTATGTCTCTATATATGTTAAAATTATTAACATTTCGTTAACATCTGTCTGACCATCCAATATAAAGTTATATTAAATCAGAAAACATGGGCTCAAATATTTATACTATTTAGGATTACTACGTATTTTAGTTAATTAAATAAGTACATCAGTTATATTTTAATGAAACAGGACAAATCTGCTCCAGATTTGATTATTTTCTTAAATATTATAAAGTTTCAGCAGAACGCAAATTCTTAAGTGAAAATTAATTATAGATTAAAGAAAAACAAGTCGCTTTATTTAGTTGCAACCAAACAAAAGGCATAAAAGTTGAACATCGATATTGCAAAAGAAAGCAAATAAATCAGAGTTGTCCTTTGTTCCACAATTAGCACCTAATGATTTAAAACTTAAATATAGTTAGTATGTAACTACTATCAACACATCATCCACATTAAATGCAAATATTCCTTTAATAAATTGGTTTTTCTATTAATCAAAGTAAAAGTGAAATGTAACCATTTAAAAGGTTGTAATTTCAACAGTAACAATTTTTCTATTAAGAATTTAGAATATCAATATAGCCCAACAACTTAAATAATCCAAAATATCATTTGATATGACAATCTGGAGTTGGTCTTGAAGTTTGACATATTTTGTATCCTTAGAGGCAGAATGGAAGCAGCTAAAGAGACCAGCATACAAGAAGCAATGCGGCATACTAAATGGGATATTTAAGCCAAGAGAAAGAGTCCATGTTTGTTGCTATTAGTGAAGATTGCTCCAAGATACTCGAAGGGTCATCAGAGTGTGTCCCATTGTATTCCTCCAAGCTTTTAAAATACAGAAGAAGACCGTACTATTACGGCATTTGTCTGTTGCTGTAGTAAACAGAAGTACGAATGGAAGTCAAGAAAAAACTACAAACTCAGAAGGACAAAGATTAATTCAGACACTGAAAAAACGAAGCGATGGTCTTACCTTATCTTGTCCATCCACTAAAAGCTAGTATTCAAGTAAAAGTTTTATTTGACCTTAGAATTAAACTGACAAAGTGCAAGACAAATTTCAAAACCTTGAACATTTCCTTAAAGCACGTAACATATCAGAACTTGATAACAGAGTGAATAAGGGTGCATCAAAACAATTAATCAATTCTTAAATATTTAGAAACAATTATAGTATGGGCATAACAAAATGTTACCCCATTTCAAACTAAATATAAAAGAACAAAAAGGAAGCTTAAGTACAAAGCAATAACTCATTATCCAAAAATAACTTAAAACCATGATTGAAGATTAGCACGAGTTTATAAATGGACTGTGACACATTACGTTCAATAATATTGGAAGAATGATACGAGCAGTAGAAGTTAGCATGTGATTGGTTGCAAAAGTAGATGATTTAAAGAAAAAATCTTTTGATTTTTACTTTCTATTAACTATATGAAATATAGTAAGTATAAAGTTATTTCCGGTTAAAATTTTTGATGTCCAGTTTTTAGCAGAAATACATGTTTTCAGGTCACCTAAGTCCGAAAAACATGTTTTTAGAAATTGGTCTGTATGTATAATCAATTTAGCTCAAAAACTAAATGATGTAGAAAAGTGTAACTTTATATTTGAGTTTATTACCTTCCTGACACGTCCTAATAAGAATTTTCTTAAAATTGAATGACCAAAATTGCCATTTTATTGTTGCGATCTTTAGGTTTTTTATGATTTTCTTGAAAACGGCTCTAAGGATTTTTTAAACTTGCCACATTTCTTGCATCTATAATGGTCCTTTATATGAACTAGCCAGTTTCTCTGAGAAAATACATTGAAGCAAGTTATTGAGGAAAATTTCCAGAGTTGAGTAGTATTTTGTGTGGCAAGTTAATTGGATGGGTGACCATTGCCATTATCATTTCTAAAATTAATATAAATTAATATTTTAATGATTTGTGTGCATTATGTTCATCACACATTATTTAATTAATTTAATTAACATGTAATCAACATAAGAAAATATTATAGTTAGTTAAATAGTACTTAAGGGTTAAAATATTTTCTTAAATATTTGCATTTTAAATAAAAGCAAATGTTAAAGTTTCCATTAATGCGTGGCGCCAATTAAAAAGGTTATTCTAAAGAAATCCAGACAGATACAAATAAAATTTGACAGTCCCAATAAATATTTGAAAATATTGCTGGAAGCAACAGACAGAAACAGACAAACTTTTAAAACTCTTAAATTGGTTAAAAGGACTTTGCACAAATTTCGTAGTCATGGAAACGAAAAGTTGTAAAAGATCCTGCATCACCAGAAATCGAAGTCTTTGAGTTCCAGCTTTAATTCTAGGTGTTGTAAGTCCAGTGTTAAGATACAGAAATTGACTAGTTGGTAAATAATCTTTGATATTTAATTATGGATACAAGTACAGCGAAGACATCATTTTAAAAATCAACACAAGACAGTAAAAATACACGACCCAAGATTAAAGAAATTTGGGTAGCTCTATTCGCCAAATTCCACAAGAAAATCACGCAATAATCCGAATTTCCGAGCTTGATAAACGTCATATTTAGTTAAGAAAATTGGACGTCAAATAAGTGAAAATTTACAAACATTAAATCGGCGAAGAAATAAAATTTTTATTTGCTTTCATTTAAATAATTTTAACACGTAATAAATCCTTTTTACGTTTTCTAATGGCCAATACTTTTTATTATGTTATATTTATGTTATTGGGGTACATCAATTGCCCATAACATTATTTTTATAATCCATTACTTATTTGCATAAAAAACTGCATTTAAGGTGTCGGCCAAAGTTTGTGTGACGTGGCCACAGTGACTTGCGCTACTGTTTCCCGCGATGTCGGTAATGCGCAGCAATGTTTATCGTATGAGTCTCAGGGGTATTAGTTACACTTGAGCTGTTTGAGTAGAATAAATTCGTTTAATAGTATCTGCAGTTCCTGCACTAAAATGTTATTTCTCAACAAAAACCTCTAAGCCTGATGTAACTCTAACTTTTCGTAGACTTTCGCTTCTCATAACATATGGGGAAAAGCATGATGCTCCTCGGTCTAATTTATACTTAAGTGGCGATTGTTTACAAAATCTTTTAAAAGTTAAAATCTGTAATTCCTTTAACGTTTCACTATGCTTTGTTAATGTTGTAGATGCACCAATTCCCAAGTTAATCTGGTCTAGGTGAAGTACATTTTTTTGCTCATCTATTATTTATCGTGACAAGTGCATTAGAAGTTTTAATGGTAGATAAAACTTCTTTTCTAATAAATCGTCTTGCAGTATTTTTAATGAGATTATTTGGCTCATGGCGAAAAAAGGCAAAAGTGATTCATTAGCTTGAAAACGTACCGGAAAACGTTCAATGTCTTTTACTATAGATAATAAAAATTTCAATTTAGTATGAAGAAGTGTATCGGCCATTGCCTTTTTTACATTATGAAAGGTCTTACTCTCTGGAGTGGATTTTCCAGCTTCATTAACACGATAATATAGCATAGAACCACAAATAGAACGTACTGTCCCTAATAAAAATTTTGTTTTATAAAAGCTAATGAGAGTTATTAGGCCAAATTTTAAATGCTTCTAGCCGATGAATAAAGAATACTAAGGAAACCCCCTAACACGTAGATCGGTGTCCAAATTGATCAACCATTTATGTTATGAAATATGTAGCAATATACATTACAAATAAATTACACAACACGTAAAGTTGTTCCAATTGACCAACTAACATGGCGGCGTTAGATGTTGTTCTGATGTATTAAAAACGCCAAATTTAGCATTATGAAATGCATATGCAGCAGTATACACACAACTAAACATATGAAATCGCCCAGTATTTGGTGCTAAAAAATTTTTCAGGGAAAAAAATTGTTGCGTTAGTAAAAGAAGAACATTTTTGTTCAAAATGAACATTATAATAAAATCGAAATAATCATATTTATTTATAACCTCATAAAAAATTGTATTCCGTTGTCAAATTCAAATTAACACGATAACAGAAATTTTATTAAAACTTATCAAAAATGCCTTGTTGGGTTATCAAATGTCCAAAGAGGAAAAATTATTGGTCCTGTTCAGCACGAAAGTTACAAAGAGACGTAGCAGCTGCAGCAGGCGTGACACAAAGTGTTGTTTCAAAGACCCACCAAAGGTACTTAGAATTAGGAACTCTTAAAGATAGGCTCAGACAAAGTAGTGGAAGAGTTACTACTAATGTAAAGGACCGTTTTGTGTGCCAAATTGCTAGAAAATATCCAACAGTTATCCATCCAGAACTAAAACGGCAGCTTCTGGAAGCGACAGGTTAAACGTTTCAGTTGAAACAATATGGAAGAGATTTCGTGCTGGAGGTTTATATAACAGAAGACACTTACGAGTCCCACTGTCATCCAGACAAAACAAAATTAACTGTTTAAACTGGTGTCGTCAACACCAAAACTGGGTAGATGGAAATTAGCAAACTGTTGTTTTCAGGTGAAAGTAGAATTGGCCTCAACTCAGATGACAGTCGAATTCGGGTTCTGAGAGCTTCAAGGGGATAAGCTAGACTTCTATCTGCCAGATCTGTCGTAAAATACAGAGGAGGAACTGTAATGTTCTGGGGAGGCATAATCTTAGGAGAAAAACACCTTTGCTTCCCATTCAACAAGCTTTAAGTGGTCAAAGGTACGTTGATTTAATTTTAGAACCTGTAGTTAGGTTTTGGAGTTGTGGAGAATTTTATGTTCATGCTGGATAATCCATCTTCTTATACCCAGGACTTTCTTGAAGTGGAAAATGTAACAGTTCTAAACTGGTCTGCGTGCTCACTAGATCTAAATCCCATAGAAAATGTATGGGATCAGCTCAAAAGAAGGGCTAGAGCTCGTAGGGACAATTCAGGAAACGCCTAGCAATTCCATTAGAAGAATGGGAGAAATTATCTCAACAAAACCGAAAATTTAATTAAAAGCATACCAGCACGAATTGAAGCTTTCATAAGGGCGAGAGGAGGCAACACTGATTATTAAACTTAACGTTAGTTTTCTAATGATATTGTTTATTGCGTTGTTTATTTTCTTTTGTTAATGATAATAAATTATTAAGCTTTATTTTGGTTTATTTTTATGAGGTTATAAACAAACGTAATTACTTCGATTTAATTTATTTATTTATTTATTTGATTCAAATTAGCTCACTAAGAAAAGTAATTAAAACCTCTATCAGAAAAGAGTACATGAATTTTATTAGATCAGCAGAGATCGATTTAAAAGCTAATCCTAAAAATCCGTGGACTTTATTAATTTTAAAAAAATTGCACAAGTATTCGCAAAGTCATGAAATATAAAGACACCGAATTAACATCTCCACAAGAAGTTGTAGATAGTTTTGCGGATCACTTTAGTTCAGTGTATGTTAGTGACAATGATTCAATCAATAACCACTCTATAAACTGTGATACCTACTGTCTGTGATATATCTACTGTTATGCATAGATTTGTAATAACTGACTGTGATATTATTAGTGCTACAAAAAAAATTAAACCCAATTTCACAATGGGCCCAGACAATATACCTCTGCCTTCTTGTTGAAGGATTGTGTTTGGTGCATGTGTGAACGTGTACCACTACGTTATATATTTAATTTAATTATTCAAAAAAGTACCTTCCCTAGTTGCTGGAAAGCTGCAAAAGTAATACCAGTATTTAAATCAGGTCAACAAAACAATGTTGTCCACTATAGACCGATTGCAATTATGTGCAATTTTGTAAAACTATTTGATTCAGTTTTAGCCAAAATTTTATATAGTCATTTCTCTAGTCAAATTAGCGTAAGGCAACATGGTTTTACTTACAATAGAATATGTGAATATATACAGTTGGTCTCTAACGTTTTGGAAGGTAAAGAACAAGTTGATGTTATTTACACTGATCTTTCCAAAGCATTTGATGTTGCTAATCATTCTATACTCCTAAATAAGTTAAATTCTGTTGGATTATGTAACAGTCTCTTAGATCTATTTAAATCATTATTGAGTAATCGCAGACAGTATGTGAAATATCGTGATTTGCAATCAAAGATGTATCTTACAGCTAGCGGCGTAATCCAGGGTTCAAATTTAGGACCAATTTTGTTTGTGTTATACTTTAATGATATCTTCCCATACAGCATAGACAAAATTTATGCCACATAAATATTACATATTTCTTTCATACAGGGGCTGTATCCTTTTTACTTTCTCTTACGTATATGAAATATAGTATAGAGAAAGTCATGTTTTACGGTCCAAATTTTTGATGTCCAGTTTTTAACGGAAATACACGTTTTCAAGTCCCCCGAGTCCAAAAAACATGTTTTTAGAAATTGGTTTGTGTGTTTGTACGTGTGTGTGTGTGTGTGTGTGTGTGTGTGTGTGTGTGTGTGTGTGTGTGTGTGTGTGTGTGTGTGTGTGTGTGTGTGTGTGTGTGTG
>JAHWXV010504145.1:0-10532 GCA_024586415.1 Phrixothrix hirtus | reverse complement strand
AATTCGTCACGCATAGTGATGTTATTAAATTTAGATAATTTACAAAAGGAATTAGCGATAGATAACAATGGAATTTACATAAATTAGATGATTTGACACAGAAAACCAGCGAGAGCTGACATATTTCACCGTTAAAAACCACAAATCCTTGCTGCAAATGTTTTTAAACAATAACGAATATTAATTAGAGACGTTGGTTCCTGATTTAATTTATTGTCACACCAAAGGAATTAAAGGAGAGTTTCTATAATTTATTTGGGGATCGATACAAATGAGTCTTCCGTCGCATCAATTATTGAACGCTTTGAATGAAACTTTTGTTGTGAATTATAAAATTTAGCCTAGTAAGTCTAGTTGCATCTTAGTTTAATCAGTAATTTGTAACCATTAACTTGATTTTATAAAAACTAATATACGGGGTACCCTATCATACGCTTGGCCTCCTTTGTTTGTGTATATTTGACATTTATATCAATAATTGTCGTCAAAGCATTTAAGGTTTGTTTTCTAATGGAATTTTTAAATTCAGCTATAGTTTAGTTTTTGTAAATAAACACAGGCCTCGATTTTTTTGGCTAATTTAAAAGTTATTGTCGTAATTTTATTTACAGAATAGTTGTTTATTGTCGGATTTCTATCCCTTTTGTGTACAAGTGTAAATTGTGAATTCAAACAATATAGTGTGTTTTGTGTTCAACTAATCTTTTTATTTATTTTGAATATAATCCATTACTTAATATTATCAGCGAGTCAGGGTGTACCCGACAAATTTAATTTTGGTTCAGAATTTATTATTTTGCAAAGTGTATGAGAAAGAATTTGTTTCAAGTAAAATTCAAAACGTTAATTACAGTCTAAATTGCCTTCAGCCTTTTTAAAATAATTCATGACAAGTGCAGCATATGTTGAATCTTGTGCCGCGTTGATTCAACTTGAAATTATTATAGACAATTCATTTCACTTTTGATATACAGGGTGTATCAATAATCTTGATTCAACTTTTATTTAATAATTGGTAGATAAAGATCTAGTTTAGATATTCACAGAAAAGGAGGCTTCACTCCTGATTCTATTATTACGATTGGCGCTTCGCCTCATACAAAGGGATCTTAAATAAGTGAGCACTTTTAGCATTAGTACATTTTCTTTTACTCTTATCCGGTATCTGCAGCTACTAGCGTGTTTGTCTCCACTTTAAGGTAGGTCACTAACCGTGATATACAGGGTGTTTCACAAACATCACCTGATTGCAGTTTTGACTTGAGAACAGTGGCGCCCACCTTTATTGATTTTGTGTTAGTTCTACAGTGTTTAGCCTCGCAAGTATCGACTAACCACATCTCACTCCACTGAAGCTTTGCCATAATATAAACGTTAAAGTAAAATTTATAAAGTAGCTTATTTGAGAATATTATTATCTATAGTAAATCCAGATATACGCGCTCAGTTTATACTGAACTGACACCCATTCCATTCCAGTGCAACAAGTTACGTGGAGAAGCTTCTCTAGCTTTACAACAATCTTAAGAAAATTCAAATGTTAGCGACTGCAAGACGTGGTACGTCACGTAGAATATTTGTCATAGTTTAAAAGAGCGACAGGTGCTAAAATTATTCAATGGAAGAGAAGGTGCAATATTCAATATGTTTAGAATATTTGCAGAAATTTTCTAAAATTGTTTGACATAATTGCATTATTAGGACATATAGCTCTCAATTTTTGATGACAGCTATGTAGACAACCAAATATTTCCTGTTGCCTATCTCAGATACTTTATGTCACCAAAGTTTTTTCCCATAGCCGCCACATCACCTAAAGGGATACTCGAACCAAATAGTAAGCGTTATTAAGGTCTATTTACACAAATTGCGAGTTGAATTGTAATTTACTAAGGTTAGATTAATTACTAGTATGGTTTTAGTTTTAATGTCATTACATCATTTTTGATTAATAAGTCTACGATTAAATTAGATGTATATTTGGTAATGTTACTTTCAACGACAATTTTATCATTTGTTTATATCTGATCGAAGTTAAACTCTGAACATTGAATATTAAAGCAAGCATGCATGTATCAGGCAAATTCAAACTTCCAGTGCAAACACGAAAGCTTTTCTTGTTTAATCATGCTTTTAACGTCAAAAAAACCAGTTATAAGGAAAATATCGTTCGTCCATTTATTTCCCCGTAGTAACAGTATAATTTAAATTATAATAGTACAGTATAAAATCAATGATTATGAGATAACAATTCCCATATCGCGAAGCTATCGAAATTTATAACCATAAAAGCAATTCCCATGTATTTGTTACGTATTCATTGATTTATGTTTGCATATAACTTGATATTTAGTTTTTAGAGAATAATAGTTCATAATTTAGTTGACATTTGTATTTGTTTCAATTGGGTGCCTTTTCTATTCTATTCTATCTAATCCTGTTAGAGCACTACTATAAGTACATGACATGAATGTTCAGGCTTCAACGTATAGACTGTAGGCTTTTATAATCCAAACTACGGTCAGGCACTTCAAACCGTTTACATAGTTTCTCTTTTGTGTTGGTCTGAGTTTTAACCTAGCGTAATTGAAAATATTTCTGTCTTTCTGGGAACCCTGGTAGACGCCATAAACTATATGGAAAACTCGGATTCGCTCTGTTACGCTTCAGCGGACTCGTAAAGGCCTCTTTAGTTTTTGTGAACACTTGATTGCATTGTGGGCACAACAGGAACATGTTCCAGGATTTCAAGAGATATTTAAGCGGTATCAGTGCTACTATCCATTGTGCAATGTATTCATGTAGTCACTTAATAAGTTCTAGAAAACGGCGAAGTTATTTTCTATTGTTAGGAACTTATGTTTCGTTCAAGGCTTCGACTTGCTCAGCTTAAGGCTGATTTCCACCGACTGACATGGGTATGCTAGGTTCAGGTCGTCGAAGTAACATTCCTCAATGGTCAAGTGTATCTGGCTCTTGGCGTTCCAAGAATTGCCTAAGGCTGGCCATATGTTCGTACCAGTTCTCAGAATATCCGATTACATCGTTTAAACAGACAGCTGTGAATTTGTATAGTTATCCAGAACATACTTCGTAAGTCATTGTGTCGGTGGAATGTCACTAATGCAGTCTTTAGTTCAAAGGGCATTACTTTTAATTGAAGGTATCTTCCATCCGAAGTACTGAATTTTGCTTGGTGCAACAGTTATCTTCCATCAGAATGTGCTAGTAATCACGTTCTAAATTTAACGTTCAATATATTTTCGCTACTCCCAGATTTATTACAGCGTCTGATTTCATTGGTAATGCGCTGCTTAGGCGATGATAGTCAAAAAGGAAATAAATCTTCCCATTTTTCTTTCTGAAAAGCGCCACTCTTGAACTATAATTGGAGGTACTCCATTCAATAATTTCGTCTTCTGTCTTAGCGTCGAGTTCTCGAGTGGATATTTGTTTCTTCTTTGTAAAGTATCAATCAAGGCTCGGTTAGAACGGGGTAGCATTCTGCATCAGTTGAATGAAGTATTTGATCGTCGTGGTGGTTATTTGCTTGCCCTTAAAATATATTAGCGGTCAGAAGTCATGGAATACGTTACGGAATAATATATTTTTAGAATTGATAAAACATTACACGGTAAGAAAGTAATATTTATCAATTATTTACATAATTAATTAGCCGCACTTAAAGCTTTTATGTATAACCATCCCAGACAGCAAAAGTTTACTGCACTTTGAAGTAACATAACTTTTTATTAACTGCAAATTGTGCTTATATCGTTACCTTACAATTTAGTTAACTATTCTTAAGCAACTTTTAAGTTATTAAACTTAATAATTACATCCTTGTTTCCAGAATACTGCAAACAGACTTTCGGTTAACTTATAGAGGTACAAAATGGTTCTGTTTACTAAAAGTGTAACAATTAAAGAAGCAAAAATGGTAGTTTACCAAAATATTTCTGACAAATTGTCACAATATCGTTAATTTACTATCGGATTACGGTTGTTTTTATAACCGACCTGCCAAAAAATAAATCACAAGGCTGGTATCCAACATATTTCTTGGAAGTTTTAAATGTGTTTACGTTAACAGTGTTAATATCAC
This sequence comes from Phrixothrix hirtus, assembly GCA_024586415.1. Taxonomy (NCBI): domain Eukaryota; kingdom Metazoa; phylum Arthropoda; class Insecta; order Coleoptera; family Phengodidae; genus Phrixothrix; species Phrixothrix hirtus. The sequence goes on along the minus strand of JAHWXV010504145.1, from coordinate 6,427 downwards.
GTTAAAACTCAGTTGCGATTTATATTCGAAATGTGCTTATAGTTATTTTCCTTCAGTTAATATTTTCATGATAACTAATATCTTAAAATTTTAAATTAACGTTAAACCATTTTATCCATAATATTTCTATGTTTAAATATGAAGCTGGCAAGACCTAAATAAGCGAGTGCCAGAAAAACAGGGGATTAAAATATTGATGGCATTGGTAATCTTCCATCTCTAATTAATTTTAAACTAATAGCGTTCCGGAAGTATTGCATTACACCAGTGCACTGCACATGAAACGCTTCCGGTTACAAAAAAAGTATAATATTTTGAAGTTTCCCTAGGTTTCATACTATTTCTTATAAATAGAACCCAGCTAATATGCACCACTGGTGCAGTGCGTATAAATAGGAAACGTTATCATAAATACACATACAACTACTTCTTGTAGTCCTCCTACTTTCCTAGCAACGTCGGTTTTCAAAATTCATTATCATTACGTAGGGCGATGTTCGCGAAAGTCTGCTACTTTACAGTAAAGAGCTGGCCACAACAGCTTTCGTAAATTTACATGGTATCTAAGTACCTACATGTGCACGATCTAAGTATAGTATCATAAATTAAATTTTTTGTTTTAAGACTGTAACTATGTATATTTTTTAATGTGATGTCACTTCTTGAGAATAGGAGCGATATCAGTTCTAATTGTTATATTCCTTATGCAATTTACATTTGATTCTGTACAAGCTTGGATATAAGGCACTTCGAATTGAATATAAGGCGATTCAATGTTATTATAAATCGCTCTTGTTAGAAATGGCCATTGGGCGTGCAAATTTCATAATTTATAAGGGTTTCAATTTTTGGTTAGAACCAAACTTTAACTTTCCAAATTTGATCATTAATGAGCATTGAGTTATCATCAGGTTTATAAATTTTTATTTCAATTATTAATAATTATTAAATTAGACAGTCAAGGAATAATTAAGCATTAAATACTCATTTATTGGTTAACTCTAGCTGTGCCAATTAGTTATTGGCACCCATCTTGCATGCGTAAAACCGATTTATTACTGCTTTTATTGTATTTTAGGTTTATTCGAACTAATGCACAGCTGAATCCTGTTGTACGTTCCTGTTCGTCGTTTAGATCAAGGCAGAAATCGGTTATTTTGGACCTTGGATCTGGGTTGAGATAAGAACAGTCCTAAAATACCGTAACGTATACTTATCTATTTGCTTGACTTTTATTTATTATTACTCTAAATTTGTCTAAATTGTTACTTATTGCGTACAAGGTATTTAAGATCGAATTATAGAATTTAACTATAATTATGTACTAGTACAGTAATGCCCCTGTAATCGGCGATTATTACTTTTTCAATATACGAATTGTTGTTATTTACCTGAGTTCATCATTTCCGTTTGTTGTGTAAGGCAACTAAAATAGCTAAGGCTTATCAAAGCAATTATTCTTAGAACCCCTATATTGAAAAAAATTGCAGCTATCCATCATTAGAAGTAATAATAAGAAATATTTTACGATTTATCAGAGAAAATTAGGTGCACGTTTTAAGAAAAAGCGCAGTACCTTTTCATAAAACTATGAGAACTTACATATGTATGTACCATTACATTAAATGTGAAGCATTAGAATAGGTTTGGAAAAGATAATAGTTAATATGTTTTGTTAAATACCATTACACAATACGTATGAGGACAATCGAGAAACCAACAGGCGTTTTGAAATAAAAAATTTTTGGTCGGAGCTAGCGTCGCCATTTTGTTGTCAATGTAATCCTACGGTCAGTGCGCATCAAGCTGTGGTAGCGAACGGTCTTTGTCTCTCGTACTTTTCTTACTACAACGTTTTAAAATGTGCGCTGCAATAAAAATTCTAACCACTTGTGAAGTGCGTTCAGTGATTAGATTTTTGTACGCAAAAAACATCAAACCAATTGAAATTCATCGCCAACTTTGTGCAGTTTACGTGAATGGAGTAATGAGTGAAAGCAGAGTGAGGCAGTGGTGTGTTGACTTTAAAAATGGCCGCACCAATGTTCACGACGGGGATCGCAGTGGTCGGCCTAGCCTTGTGACTAAAGATTGTTGATGAAAATCGATCAAAAAATCGCCAAGCGACTACCATCTCTTTCCTGTTATGAAGACCTGTCTCGCAACGCAGCGCTTTGACAGTGACGCCGAACTTCACGCCTGCGTCAACCAGTGGTTACGATCTCAGGCGGTAGATTTCTACAAACATGGAATCGAAAAACTTGTGCCACGTTATGATAAGTGCCTAAATTTGAACGGCGATTATATTGAAAAATAACCTAAGATGTAACCTTTCAAATGTATAGAATAAAACTTTGTTATTCTTCCTTGTTAATTTTTTTGTTTCAAAACGTCTGTTAGTTTCTGGATTGCCCTCGTATTTGATTTGAAATACATTGATAATATTTAACTAATTATTTTTTCAACTTTTCTTGTTTTAGTATTTGAAGATTAGTTAATCTTTATGAGTTTGTATTTACGCTTCTGAAATTTAAGTTCCTTTACTGAAATTAATTACTTTACTCCGTTTTTCTGAAATTAAAGTTTTTCCAAATCGAATTTACACTCTTTAAATGTAAACTTAAAATTTTCTGCGAATAAACGTAGTTTTTCTGAAACTGGAGATCATAAGTTAGTTGTAGATATAGTATAATTAAGTAAACACTGTAACTTTGAATGAGTCAAAGATGTGTCCAAGTCCTTTGGGAGAGGTATTCATTCCATCAATATTTAAACTTTGCATAATAAATTTATTTTCATTAATTTAAACGACTGCGTTTCCGAATTGTCAACTAATTTTCTTGTTGGGTAATGTAACAGTATAATTTGCAGACATTTTTAATTATTTATCATTTACAAGTTGGTACTGCAATTGAAAATATATTTTAATTTGCAAAAGAAATTTGTATAAAAAGGTTTATTTTGCCTTATCTATCGCATATGATAAGACCAACATTTTTATTGAATATATATACATACTTATGTTTTACAAAATTACATGTATCACAAAGTACACCATCAGTGATAAAACCTGGTACTTATTTATATTTTAAATTGTTTATCTTTATTCTAAATACTGACAATGTTTTCCATAATGAATGTATCCATAAAATTATTTGCTTTCATTTAAACATTCTTCAATTAACCATTTCTAAAAATAATTGAATGAGCAATAAAAATAATCATTGGTAAGCACCTGAAATATAACCACAAGATGCAGCGATCTAATTATTAAATGGTCACCGCAATACTACTATTAATATTCAACCATTTATCCACGTGTATACCGTAATATTATAATATTTTTGCATTATTGGAAATATTTGTTAACCATCTCGTTACAGTGACATTAATAAAAGTTTACGTGAAGTTTACTATAAAGTAACTTGAATAAGTGCTGCTTCCAAAACAAGTCACAACAATGTAACTAAGAAGAAACGTTAAGCGTAACTAAAAAGTGAAAGGTGGGCAGTGTTATAGTAATCCACGAGTATTCATAAGGTAATCGCACACTGTACTGTTTCTACAACCAGGCTGCGTAATTCAAAACGCAACTCGACAGTTACAAAATCTAAGACATTCTTAACTAAAAGTTAACTTATAGTAACCTGCTTTTTAATGATGTATTTACGCCATTTACTTTTTAGAGTTACTGTATTGTTAGGAAATTGCACATTTTTGGTGTCTGGGCATAGATTTTAGTATAACCAAGTTATAGAATATGTACAAAGTGCGAGTGGAGTAACTTGTAAAACTTGCAATAAATTGTAAAACAAGTATTTTCTAAAAGATTCTAAATCTCGATTTTAGTTAAGCTAAATTCCTAAGTTACAAATATAATTCATTTTAGTCTTGCTCCGCATATAAAGGTGGTGTTTAGGAATTATTTTCTTTTTCCAAGTTTCAACACCTTCATTCACATCCGAGATTTCAAGAAAAAATGTTTGTGCCCTGCTGAGACTAAGTTTATATGACTTTAAACTATGCAGTTGCTTCTGTTGCCATATCTGAGACACCGTGGTCCATTAGTTTTAATACAACATAAGTAACTGTATCTCCTAAAGTGTAAGTGAAAGTGATAAATATATTCTTAAAATGTAGAAATATGAATAATCGAATATTGTCAGGGCAGAGGTCCTTGGAAGTAGAAGGTTATTTACGGATCATGTATAACATAAAATAATTAATATTTTCAAAATACGATATTGAGAACAACATTTCTACGAAAATGAACGCTTTCAAGCAATAAATACCGTGTGTAATGGTACAAAACAAATCTGAAAATTTTGAAATTGAGGCCGTATGAAACGGTTATCTGTTCTAGTGAAAGGCCAACTTGTCCTTTTGTCTATAAAACTAGTTTTTCTCTATTAACTGATATCTACTGATTATGTGCTAGTTCTATTTTTATTAATGATAACTAATTTATTTAACAAAACCTCGAAAATCACATCTTTGTATAAAACTTTATATCTGCTGCGTTTCCCTAAGTTTTTGTATTACATCAACGTATTTCTAGAAATTGATTTTTATTTATCAAGGATATTTGTAGAATCCATCAGTTTGGTAATTCATTGTAATTCATACTTTTAAAGAAAAAATCCTATAAATTAACCTTGCGCTATTTAACATTTGACCTAGACATTTAGATTATGAAACTTATAAATAGTGTAGGAAGGAGAGAAGTTTAGTAACTTAAATTTCTTCAGTGGACAAGATACGAGTACAATGAAGGCGTTAGCATTAATATGTTTCTTTGGAGTAATTTTAGGGGTATATTTTATTATAGTATAATATTGGTATGTAAACAGTGTGTGTTAATTGCTTCATATAATATTAATGTATATTCTCATTTATAATTATGTGGTTTAGGTTAGTTGCCAATGCTTAAGCAACTTTTACGGAGACAAACAATGCCTTGAGGGTACTGACATCAAGGAAGAGGAAGTGAACTCGTACTATATCTTCGTAAAGACTACACCATAGAAGAACTTGATAAATACGGTGAAATTACTGATTGCCTTTGGAGAAAGTGGGGATTTGTAAACCAATCCGGTGACATAATGTTTGATAATTTACAAAAATCTGAAGGCCTACCATGGAAGGTTGCAACAATATGCAATGACCTTCTTGCACCAGGACGTGACTATCGTACCGCTTTTAAAGCTGCTGTCGAAGATTGTCGACTTCAATCCCCTGATTATGCTTCTGCTGAAAATGTTAGAAGATGTCTAGTTGAAAATTACTCAAACCACATGTAAACAAGTACCTATAATTGTAACAAATATTTAAAATAATAATTGTGTTAAATACATAATTCATATTATACAAATTTTATATATTACCTAGAAGTATGAACAATAAGAGCTATACAAGCTTATGCTATACATATAAATTATAATGTAAAGTGATGCATCTATATTTTTAAATTCTTTCGTACGTCTGGGCTATATTTTAAAATGTATCGCATTACTTCGGATGCCATTAAAATCGTTTCTTGTGCCATTTGCAATGCTCGGATCATTCGTTAGCAAACCTGCACCAGACAACCTCTTGACTTAAAATATTCTTGTTCTGGTTCAAAAACTCATAAAAAATTAGACACAGTTTTATATGGTTATGGTTGCATTTAAAACACTGAACATGAGTCGATTTAGTAAGTAAAAACACAATCGAGTAAACTTAGTTACTGTTTTCCTTGGGGTTAATGAGTGTAGATGTTCACTCACTACACACAATTTTAATTTATTATAAATGTACTGCATATGTACATAGCTCTTTACATGTTGCTAGGCGTTATATTAATAATACAGGTAAAATACCACCACCCATCTGTTGCTTACTTAGTTGCATTCTTATTGCTATGACTAACTTAAGCATGCCTTTTAAGACTAATACTTTCAATACAGGTACTTAACAAATTCTAGAAAATGTCTGGGTATTAAGATAATCCCAAACTCACAAACATAGCGGCACCCTTGAACAACTTGCTGATTTAATGAGCATATGTCTCTTAAAATTAATCTTCTAATATCTTTGTAACCTTGCGCATAAACACAAATCGAGTACTATATGACGTTTTGACCAAATTTTCATCATTTAATAAAACCCAACGCATCCTAGCATATTTTATTTACGTTATGTCAATAATATAAAAAACAAAGGTAATAAACAAATAGGTAATTTTACGTGCTTAGAATTAAGAAGGTCATCGAATCTAATTATTACAAGTATACAGCATACACAATTTGCAGATGAAGTGCAAACACTAAAGAAAGATAAACTTATTAGTAAAAATCTGGTGTGAAACAACACACGACTTTCTCTTACGCACATAGATATGCCAATAGTACCCACAAATGATTAGATTATTGTCTACGTTTATTTT
>JAHWXV010504034.1:0-10061 GCA_024586415.1 Phrixothrix hirtus | reverse complement strand
ATCATGAAATCAACAAAATATCAACAATCATTTTGCACTGCAATAACCGGATTCAACAACATGTATTCAAGTTCCAAGGTACTTTTCTAGGTTGTGGCATATTAATACTTCGTCTCGAAGCTCTTGGTGTCGATCACGGTCTGGCACCGGCGGGGCATGCTGTTGATGAGCGCATAGATCATCGTCTGCTAGATCGTCCTCCACTTCTCCTCCAGCTGGGCGAACTTCTCGGCCTTGTTCTTCGCATGTCGCCCACCAGACGTCGCTTCAACTCTTCCTACAGCGGCCCGATGATGTTCAGATCGGGGAAATGACTGGGCCAGTCCAGGAGGGTCACACGGCGGCGGGCGAACCAATCCATCACATGCTTCGATCGATGTTTGGGGTCTTTATCTTGCAGGAAAACGAGTGCACGGCCCTTGGAACGAAGAGAATAGGGTCGCATGTTGTTCTCCAGGATTCCCTCATACTTGAATCAGTGCATGATGTAGTCCATGTGGACGAGCTCACCCATTCCCTTGGCGGAGAAGCAGCTCCACACCATGCACAATCCTCCTCCATGCTATTGTCGACTTTGCCACATTGAACTGTTTCGAAAGTTGAACTAGTATGAGTCCCTGACGATGTCCGCGGGCGATAGCTTCCTACTACTGGGAGGTGAGGTTTCGGCTTTCAACCGGTTTTACCATGTTCTGCAATAAATATTCATCAAATTGAGTAGTATAAAAATCACTTAAAACGCATAAAACACAAAAGAAAAACAAAAAATAAAAGTCATTTTTTAAAGAATTCGATTATAATTTTAAAAATCATGGTGTATTTTGGTAAATGACACCATACACCACGTATACATCGCATAGCGTGTTCTGCACATACCCTAAAAATTTCAGTGTGATTTTTTGGTTTTTAAAAAGTTACGATAAAAAAATCAAAAGTTCATAAGTTTTTTGCCGATACTGTAAGTGAAGTTCACTATAAACTTACGGTTAAATAGTGATCCAATAAAGCCCTACTTTCATTTGTTGTTTAATTACGACTGGAAAAAGTGGTTCGATCAAATCATGAGCAAAAGATGATTAAAGTAATAAATAGTAATAACCAATTGACGTTAATTTTTATTGTTTATCGAAATAAGACCTTAATTGTAATTTATATAAGGCACAGGGATCCCCCTAACGTAGTTATAGAATCCAAGTTGTTTAAGGTAATTCTTTTCTTTTAAAGGAGAGCAATGTATTTCGTATAACTGTACACATTCAATTTCCTTGGCCATTAAAATATTGAGTATTCAACGTACATCATCTTCTATTTTGTAATTGTAGAAACCTATAAATTTATTAACAGATACTTTCTTCCAGAAAAATAGTTTAAGTTAAGTAAGTTACATATTGTCACGTATCCGTTTAAGTGGCCTGATCGAAACAGTAATCCAGTGGCGTACACTAAATCAGTAATTAACTAGTAAGTATGCCTGATAAAATTATACCCTTTCGGTTTGAAATAAGATGCTTTGCCGTTTCATTTCTATAAAATCTAACCGTTATAAATCGTTCTTGAATTTTAGCCTAATTTCATCGCAAACTCAGAACCCGCCTATCTCCACTGTGATGGCCGGAACAAACTAGTCAAATCAGGGAAATTACCATCTTGGACAACCTCTGGGGCGCAAGGAGCGTTCCAGCTCGTTATAATGTACTGGAAAAGCTTATCGCCATTTCCTTGAAGAGCAACTCCCTGAACTCTTGGAAGACGTCCCGCTGCAATTAAGAAATAATATTTACTTCATGCACGATGGCGGTTCTGCACATTTCAGCGTATTTGCTCGTGAATATTTGGACGGTATGTTTCCGAATCGTTGAATAGGTCGAAGAGGGCCATAAGCCTGACCCGCGCAGTTTCCTGACCTAAATTCTTTAAACGTCTTTCTCTGAGGACATCTTAAATCTCTAGTTTATATGACGAATTAAAAAAAATCATTACGGTATAGTTTGAAACAGTCCGAAATACCCGTGGTATTTTTGAACGCATTCGCCAATCAATGCAACGGAGAATAGAATAATGCATTACGGCTAACAGTGGTCATTTTGAACAATTATTATAAGTTTGGTTTATCATTCAAATTTATTCTGTTAGTTCGGAAGTTTTTCAAATAACGTTTTGTATTTACTTAATTTCTAATGTCATCATCATCACGTTTCTATTGGAAACAGTCACAATTAATTCACCACTGCAATTTAATAATTGTTTTCTAAAACGTTAAAACTGCAAAGCAAGTCTAAAGAAATTTAACAAGAGCCTACTGGGGTTTATTAAAGTGTGCAAGCTGCTTAAAAACCGCGCTACACACGTTAATATATTTTTTATTTCTACTCGGAAACTATTAGTTTTATGAAAAAAATGAAAGAACGAAAAAAGTCTTTAAATGAACTAGTCTATCTAGCTCATATTTGTTCCGCTTCATTTATTGATTTGTTAAATGTTATATAAATAGGCCAAGGGTTGTTAAGTTTATCTCCTTGTAATAAAATGGGAGAACTAAGAACCTTTTTGTTAGACCAAACCTCCACAAAATATTATTTTTTCAACATCTTCCAAATTTCAGAAAAAAATGAAAACTCAATTTTTGTCTCTACCTTTGAAGGGGTATAAATCTTAACGGAAGGATTTTAGGGCAAAATCACCCTTAGTTTGGCAAAGGAAGTTTGTCGCATACATTAAGAATCACCCTGTATGTATAAAAATAATTATATTTTGAGATCTTCCTTCTTTATTGCAAAATTAATACGAAACCTATTTTAAAAAAATCTGGTGTGGGACAACACAAGACTTTCTCTTACCTACATAGATATACAAATATGGTAATGTCCACATGATTCAAATATTATTTACGTTTATTTTGTGAACGATAATAGTAATGGTTACCCGTCCAAGTTACTGGACACGCAAAACCCTGCTTAACTCCAAATATTTTCTCTAATAACTCGCTTCATCACATTCTTTCACGAAAACCCCTAAGTTCGCGTAAAAGGATATTAAAGGCATAAGAACTGCAGTAAGTTTCAAAATAATTGTTATAGCCGTTTTTAAGAAAATCACAAGGAACATCGCAAGATAAAGTCGAACTTCCGGTTATTCGATTTTAATCAAATTCATGTCGTCTCATGTACGGAAAATAGAAAACTTAAATATCGTTTTTGATTTATATATGATAACTTGTTTTTGAGATATGTTGTTCACAACTAATACTCAAAGTACTTCCGGTTACTCGATTTTCAAAAATTTATTAGAGAAACTCCTTGGTTAATATAAAACTAAATTAAGTATCTAACAAATATACTAAGTTTAAAAAAAATCGTTAAAGCTGATTTCAAGAAAAGCCTGAAAATGGAGAATTCAGATAATATCAAAAAATGACCAAAATAATGCGGTACTTCCGTTTATTCGACTTTTAACCAAACTTTTGCATACAAAGGCGATTATGACCTCACGTATAAATTTTCATTAAGTTAAGGCTTTTAGTTTCATAGTTATTTTATGCAGATTTAACGGTGAAAGTACCGTAATATGAGGCCAATTTGGACAGCGCCGCCCTGGCGGGGAGAATTTGGCCAATGCCGTAGTTGGCATGAATTAAGTGGGATATTTCATGAAGAAACCACTGTAGATTAACAGTACTTTGTTAGATATCATGTGTGATACTTGATTTAATTCGAAGACGAACATTTTGGAAGATAATTAAGTTTTATAAACATTTTAAAGGTAAATAAAATTATTCAAAAATTATCAATTTTATATAACTCAAAAAGGTAACATCTGGCACGAACTTATGTGACGTGCAAATGCAATTTTTATTATCGAAATCTGATTGTACTTCATTTAAAATCATCAGCCCTTAACAAATATGAATTTGAAAATTTGCTTGTGATTTTTCTAAATTTTTGAATCAAAAATTGATTACAGACAAGGGTGTATTTGGACAACTTGGTACGAAATTATCGGGGTAAATTAGGGGTACATGTCACGAATTATACTGAGGAAAATTTGGCGAACGCAATTAATGACATAAAGAACAGAAGAAAAACGATACGTCAAGCTGCCAATTGCTACAATATACCTAAGTCAACACTTGCTGATAAATGTTGTGGTAAACATAATAAAAAACAAAGCGGGCAGACAGTACTTTCAGAAGCTGAAGGAAAAGTCTTGTTGAAGCAATTCAAGAATCTGCTGAGTGGGAGTTTCCGCTAACATGGAAAGATATAAGGTTACTTGTTAAAAACTATTTAGAGAGGAAAGGAGTCAATGGAAAATGTTTTCAAAAAAATACTGCTGGATACGACTGGTTTTATAATTTTATACGTAGAAATAAAACTTTAACTCAGAGACTTGTACAAAACATTAAACGAGCGCGATCAGGTGTAAATCGCACCGTCGTCTCTCACTATTTTAATAATTTAAAAAATATTTTAGAAAATGTGTTGCCGGCAAATATAGTAAACTATGATGAAACCAATATGTCGGATGATTCGGGACGAGTCAAAATTTTATATAAAAGGGGCTCTAAATATGTTGATAGGATAACAGATTCAAGCAGAAGTAGCACATCTGTAATGATGGGAATATCAGCAGCAGGAACACTGCTACCTCGATATATTGTCTATAAATATGTGCACATGTATGAGGCATGGGGGAGGGAGGTGTAAATGGAACAACCTACAATAGGACAACAAGCAGCTGGTTTGATGGCGCTACGTTTGAAGATTGGTGTGAAAAAGTAGCGGTACCATAAACATCTAGTGGGAAAAAGGTACTGATTGGAGATAACCTCTCCAGCCATATTTCTCTACATGTCTTAGACATGTGCAACAGATATGACAGAATTTATACTTGTGCCTCCTAATGCGACACACCTTTTGCAACCATTAGATGTAGCATCCTTTGGTCCACTAAAGAAGGTATAGAGAAGAGTTCTGGATGAATGGAACGAAAACAACAAAGGTTGTCTATCTAAGTCGGAATTTCCGAAACTTTTCAAAAATATCCTGGATTAAATTGATACGTGTAAAAAAAAACATACAAACTGGATTTAGAACCACAGCCATCTTCCATTTAGATTCAGAAATTGTTGTAAAGAAAATTCCAGAGCTTCAGAATAGAGAAGATACAGAAACTATTTGGACACAATCATTTGAAAAGTTGTTGAAAGAGAAAAGATATGTAGATTCGCCAGGACCTTCCACTAAAGGCAAACGAATAAAGTTGTGCCAGGAAAATCCATTAAGGCTAATACAACACATCTTCGTCATCATTTGAAGAGGAATCATATCTTCTAAATGAAGCATCGAGTTCTTCTTCAGGAAGTGAGATTGAAGATGATGATTTGGTACGCGAAGAACCATTTGTAATCAAAAAGGATTCATTTGTTCTGGTAAAACTGACAACTGTCAAACCTAAACATGTCGCTAAATATTATGTAGGCCATGTAGATGAAGTTATTGATGCAAATACTTTTATGGTGAAATTTTTAAGAAGACAAATCTCTCAAAAAATGAGCGATTATTTCCAATATCCACAGGCAAAGGACGAAAGTATTGTAGAGAGGGAACAAGTCGAAAAGGTTTTAACCTCTATCAAAGACCTCATAAGGAATAAGTTTTAGTTTAAAATTTTAAGCGATGTTGCAATTCAATAGAATTGATTATTTGTGTTACAGCAGTGGCAATAATAAAGAATGTTGAATTTTTATATTTTTGGCAATATTTTATACTTTTTAGGAAAACCTTAATTTTTAGTTTGGTGTTCCTGTTTAAACATGGATTTATTTTTTTATATTTTTTATTTTAATGAAACTTTTTGATACCGAAATGTAGTTTTCCTTAAAATTTGCATAGGTATTTAAAACAAGGGGGTTCAGTAAGGTATTTTTGAATTAGGAATATATATTTTTCTATTTTTGCGTCCGAATTAGCCCTTATTATAGATCTAATTCATGTTATATTTAAAATATAAGGACGTCCATATACGCCCCAACCATAGGAGCGATTTCGGACAATCAATAGGCAAAAAAGCAATGCTTCAAGATAAAAATAATCATTTTATTCTTATACCATTTAAAAGCGGACACTGTAAACTATATATATATATATATATATAAATTTTTTCAAATTTTTTAATATAAAATTGAAGCTACAATTTACAAAAAAACTCAAAAATCGGCCAAATTCGCCCCGTGTTACGGTACTTCCGATTACTCGATTTACCAAAAATTTTCTGAGTAACCGCCTTGACTATATGAAAAGGTCTTAAATTTCTAAGAAATACAATAAATCTTTAAAAAATCGTTGAGCCGATTTCTAGAAAATATCGAAAAACGAAAAATTTAAAAAATATCTAAAATAACAGAAATAAAGTGCCACTTCCGGTTATTCAATTTTAACAAAATCTTGCATACTAAGACAATTGCGACCTCAAATATAAATTTAATTTACCTAGGACTTTTAGTTTCATAATTTTATTCAGAGTTAACGGAGAAACTGCTTCCGGTTACTCAAGTTGTAGAACCGCCTAGATTATATGAAACAGAAATTAAGGAAAGGTGTTGTGTATGAATATAAATTAGCACGGCTCAAAATACCTAATTGCGGTACAGTAGACAAAATAGAAAATGAAAGTATTCAGAAAGGAATGGGCACAATTTTAGAAAAATTTTTAGAGGCGACCGGGAATCGAACCCAGGCTTCCCGATTTGTACTCTAGCGTGTTATCCATTACACCTCCGCCCCAATCTCCAGCTCCTCTGGAAGTTTTTCTTCAAATGTATCACCATGAATAAGATTTATAAGATGTTTACTATCTATCTAAAACTGTGTCGATTCCTTTCTAAATATTTTCATCCTCTATTTTGTCTGCTGTACCCTAATTAGGTATTTTGAGTCGTATATTAATTAATCTAATTAATACATAACACCTTTCCTTAATTTCAAGTCAGCCGATTAAACTATATGTTTAATTTGGAGCCTAATTGTTTGTAGCTATATATGTCAATATAGTTATTAACCTTAGGTGTGAATCTGTCGGAATGACAGCTCTCCTAATGGTCCTCTAAGATAGTAAACATCTTATAAATCCTATTCATGGTGGCACATTTGAAGAAAAATTTGCAGAGGAGCCGGAGGTTGGGGCGGTGGCGTAATGGATAGCACGCCAGAGTACAAACCTGGAAGCTTGGTCGCTTCTAAAATTTTTTCTAAAATTGTGCCCATTCCTTTCTGATACTTTCATCCTCTATACCAAATAGCATTAAATATATAGGAAATATAGAAAGTTTTAAAAAATCGTTAGAACCGATTTCAAGAAAATCGCGAAAAATCAAAAAATGACAAGAGCAAAGTGGCACTTCTGGTTATCTGATTTCAGTGAAAAGTAGAGTAGAGTAGAAAGAAACCCAAATACAAAATTTTGTTTGCCTACCCTTTTCGTTTTTGAGATATCCTATTCACAGACACATACAAACGAATGCGCGCGCGCGTACACACACACGCGCGCGCGCGCCCAGAGCAATTTTTAAAAACATGATTTTCGGACTCAGGAGACCCCAAAACGTGTATTTCCTCTAAAATTTCTACATCGAAAATTTTGAACGAAAACAAAACTTTCTCTATACGATATTTCATATAGGTAAGAAAGAGAAAGTAGTAATGATTGATTTACAACTGTTAGATTTACAATATTTACTTTCGGTGGTTACTATTCAATACGTCAAACGTAAATAAACACTTACAAATTAATCCGTAGGCAGACAATACTGACACCGTAAATGAAGATGAGCTTCTAACTGGACAAGAAGAAGTTTATAGCGGCTTAAGAAGTCAAGATCTCCAAGAGGCGAAAGACCAACTTCTAGTTGATACATCAGATATGTTGAAAATTCCTTTGTTTACAGCCGAAGCCCTGTTAAGAAATAATGGTACGTTTTTATCTTTATTTACATCCTCAAACCTAATGTTTTATAAAATTACAGAATGGTCTCGAGAACTTCTTCTAGAAAAATGGATGAAGGATCCTTCCGAATGTTGCCAATTAGCTGGAGTTCCTGTTCCATCGTCAGTTCTTCAACATGGTAGTTCTTGTGAATCAAGTACTTCACCAGAGTCGAACGAAGGATTAAGCTTACGTCCTGAAATTATTGTAAAATTTTCCATCATTTTGTTGTTAATATTTTAGTATTTATTTTTAGTGCGAAATTTGTGTATCTCCAATAGTTGAATGGGAGCAATCGATATTAATGTCATGCAGGCATGTATTTTGTAAACATTGCTGGGAAAGTTACTTGACCATTAAAATTCAGGATGGGGATGCCCATCATATAATGTGTCCTGCCTATCAATGTCACATATTAGTTCCTGTTGATGTCATAGAACGATTAGTTAGTCCTGAAATGGCTAGAAGATATTTGCAATTTGACATAAAGGTTCTTTCGGTATTTAAACGAAATACTTTTAACTAAATTAAATGTCTCCTAGGCTTTTGTGGAAAGTAATAAAAGCATTAAATGGTGTCCCGTTGCCGGATGTGGACGGGCGGTTCGGCTCCCGGAAATTGAGCAGGCGGGAAATAAAAACATTAATAAATCAATCCCTGTGACGTCTCATGCTGTTGATTGCGGTAGTGCTCATTTCTTTTGTTGGGAATGTTTAGGTAAATTTTTCATGTTTCATTGTTTTGACTTTGTCATTAATCTAAAACGGTGAATTCTTACTCAACAAAAGATTACCTTAAATTATTTGTAGGGGAAGCGCACGCTCCTTGCGGTTGTAAGCAGTGGCAAGAATGGCAACTTAAGATAACTGAAATTAAACCTGAAGAATTAAGGGCCTCGTGTACGGAAAGTGAAGATGCAGCCAACTGTCTGTGGTTGGTAACTAATTCAAAACCCTGTCCGAACTGTAAAAGTCCAATTCAGAAAAATGAAGGCTGTAATCATATGAAATGTTCAAAGGTAATTTAAATATGATATGAGTTGTGGTTTTTATTCTCTACATTGTTAATTGCAGTGCAAATTTGACTTCTGTTGGGTCTGCCAAGAATCGTGGAAGAAACACAGTTCAGCAACTGGAGGTTACTTTCGCTGTAATCGATTTGAAGCAGTACATAAAGCGGATGAAAAACAAGGCTCATTAATTTCCGAAGCTTTAGATAAAAACAATCAAATGCAGGAAATGTCTAGATTTTTACATTATTACACTCGCTTCCGTAATCATGAAAATAGTCAAAAATTAGAGGAACCGTTACTTACAGGGGCTAGGCAAAAAATGGAAGTTTTGGCTACCAGTCTTGGTTTAAAAACCACTGAAGGTAATATTTAGTTATGTTTAATAATTTATAGGTCAAAAAGTATCTGCCAAGTTTATTATTGTAAGAAAAGTTCTTAGTACCGACAGAACATCGTATCCTAACTGTAACTTACTGAAATTTTTACATTTAATAAGAACTGGATTGTAACCTTTACGTGAATGTTATATACAGCAATGAAATATTTATAGACTTTCCGCTGTTTGGTGGTCGCAACTTTTATTGATGTTTTATCAATTAATTTTTGGTTAGTCGAACGCCACTATTTATTTAAATTCAATTTAAGGGGTCAACGACCACTAACCTCACTTTGTGGTAGCCTGTCCTTTGTGTATGGACAACCTTGAATAATCGTTTACCGCTTACAACCTTATATCTCTTATTTCAGTTTTTATTTCTTGAACAAAACACTAATTGCAAACAAATATGTATTAAAATGAATTAATATCAAGTGTACATATAGTAATTAATAAAAAAAAAGGATAAAATATTTTAAATAGTTTTCCATTTAATACGTGATGATCAAAGTAGGTTAACCTAATTTTTTTGATTGATGTCTTCAATAATACAAAAATGATTAAAATTTATAAAATCTACAAATAATTTCTAAGGTAAGTGATTATTAAAATTAATCGCTTTACAATTGTGTCTTTGTATAGATAAGGGTGCCCAACTACCGTATTTGAGGGTCAAGGTTATGTACTCAGGTA
>JAHWXV010503964.1:0-16854 GCA_024586415.1 Phrixothrix hirtus | reverse complement strand
AATCCAAACCTCTCCTGTTCATTAACAACCTCTGTATATATCCTTGTTCCATTGTAATTAGATAATTTAGTTTATTTTAGCTAAACCGATTATAAAAATATATTCCGAACACTTCGAACTTAATATTGATAACGCATCTCATCCCAGTCGGTACTGCTTCTGGCCCCTTTCTCCTTCTGAAGCTATCCCAGGCATTTGTTGACACCGTAAGTTTGTACCCGTTACAAATTAACGCAACGAGCAACCGACTCGTTACAATATATATGTATATATTACGGCTAGAAGAGTAGTAACTTTTAGTAGCCAGACAGACAACGTGATTGGTGCACGAAAATGTCTTAGCTAACGAAAATTAAGCACCACGCGGTCATTAAATTTTAAACAAAAGAAGTGCATGACTCTAATCAAATTAAACAACGTTCAGACAGCATTTATGGTGATTTTCCTCCCTCATATTCCACTGTAAAATAGTAGGCAAAGTGTTTTTGTTTGAGGCAAGGATCTTTTGGATATGATCTATACCCACGTCGGCTAATTGAAGTGATAACGCTTCAAAAAAGTTTAATTATTGAAGAAATTATGTTAGAAGATCATCGTTTGAAAGTAAAGGAATTAGCAGTGCTGCCTAACATTTCTGAAACAAGTATTCGCCGAATTCTCCATGACCACTTGGATATGAATAAGGTTATCGCAAGATGGATAAACGTTTTCTTTCTCCTCTTCAACGTCAACATGGGATGGAATGTATGGAGACGACCCAAAACTGATGTTGAAGTTCATTGTTACTTGAAATGAAGCAATAGTTCTGTTTTATGATCCTCTGTACAAAAAAGAATCGATGAAAAGACGGCTATCTAATAAAACTCGTCTCAGAAGGGCAAAGGTCGTTCAATCAATGAAAATGGTAATGGTCACAATATTCTGCGATTTTGGAAGTTTACTCACTGACTTTAGAGAGCGCAATACATCTGTCAACAGCACATATTATGTGTCTTTGTTGCATAAATTAAGGGACAATATTCGTGAAAAACGTCAAGGAAAATTGACAAAAGGTATTCGATTATTGCACGACAATGTACTCATCTATACTGCCGCCATTTCACGAGCTGACATCTACGAATACGGCTTTCAAGAATTGAAACATCCACCGTATAATCTGGACATGACTCCTAATGATTACTATTTATTTTTTAATTTAAAAAGGACCTTAGGTGCGTCATTTTCAGCACGATAGTGAGGTGCAAGCAACTGTAATGGAACATTTTGAGGGAAAAACTTCAAATTATTTTTACAAAGGTATAGAATTATTAATTGATCGTGGTAATAAGTGTATTGCAGTTAGGAGAGATTATATTGAAAAATAAAAATTGTTATATTTAACTAAATTTATTTTTTCTATATGAGGCGAAGAATTTATGACGCCTAGCTTGTATGAGTATTTTCTTTGACGCTTTGCTGCTAATTTACTCAAAAACAGTTCCCAGTGAATTAAATGAAAAAACCCATTTTTATGTAAAAATGTCCAAACATTCCAAATTTATAGCAAAATATAAAAAGGAAGTCGAATAAAAAGTTCACAGAATGAAATATCCTTGATTTCCTATAAAATGTACGCCAATGATTTCAATAACCAAAAATTAACCAGTACATCTTATTCAACATGAAATAATAAACAAATAACTGAGATTTTGTTAATTACTTTCTCTTACCCTATATGAAATATAAGTAAAGAAAAAAGTATTGTCTTCGAACAAAATTTAGATGCCGCAATGTTAGTGGAAATAAACGTTTTTCGGTCCCCTGACTACGAAAATTATGTTTTTAGAAATTGGTGTGTCTGTATGTGCCTGTGAATACCATAATTCGAAACCGGAAAGTTCTAAATTCACAAAATTTTATGTTTGAGTTTGTATCTATCATCGCACGTGACCCCAACATTTTCACTAAAATCGGATAACCTAATGTGCCACTTTACTCTTATCATCTTTCGTTTTTTTGAGATTTTTTCTAAATCGGCGCTAATGATTTTTTTAAACTTACTATATTTCTTAGACATTTAATTCCCTTTTATATAATCTAGGCTTTTTCTCAAAAATTTTCCGTAACTCAGGTAACCGGAAGTACCTTCAGTGTTAGGTCTAAATAAAATAACTATGAAACTAAAAGCCCTAGCTATATGAAAATTTATATTTAAGGTTATAACTACCTTAGTGTGCTAAATCAAGGATTTAGTTAAAATTGAATAACCGCAAGTACCACTTTATTTCTATGACTTTTAGATATTTTCTGAATTTTTCGTTTTTCGAGATTTTCTCGAAATAGGCTGTAACGATTTTTTTAAACTTGTAATCAATCCTAGCTCGGAGTGAATCAAGAGATCACTGACACACACGAGTAACGTCAAAGACGGAGATTGGGTCCAAGGCTTTTGAGTCTGAAGTGACGGTTTAGCAGCTTATACTAAAAATGTAAAATTATGTACAAACGGTTTATAGACAGAAAGTTTTCAGAGCTCTTCTAAGAATATTGATATTAATTTATCGTATACATTGGTTGTGGACCTCCCTGTACATGCAAATATTTGAAATTATTAATTAAAACTGATTTATCAAATGATTTTACAGGTCCTCATAGAAGTACACTTTTGTTTTTATGAAACACAAGCTAGTTCTATTTAAATGTATTCTTTCTAATTTAATTATTTATAAATGATATATTTTCTTAGTTGTTATGATTAATCAAAGCTTTACTTGTTCAAAATGAACTTGTACTTATTCTTTATGAAACTGTATTTTTAAACCTTCTTAAACTTGCATGCTTTTTTAAGTCAGATCTGGTAACTTAATTAACACCTTTTATGAATTTCTAATGCTTGCCACACTTTGTGTGCTCATTCTTTTATCAACAGTGTATTTAACAATAATTAGACAGTAGACGTTTAACAAATTTATTATAATCTCAATTGGAATTTTATATACAATAAAGAAGCATCTTCGAAATTAATCTAATTATTACAGAATTCTTTAACTGAATTTATTTCATGCTTTTGATCTGTCACTCGAAAATAGATATCGTGACTTTTAGAATTGCTAGCTATTGTATCGTAGATGTCGCACGTCGGTAATGCTTTTTATCGATATTATCGATTGTACAAAATGGATGATAAAATATACGAATCCTTGTTTACAAACAAATTCTTAATTCATTTAATGTTCGCGGGTGCTGTTAATTATTATAAATGCTATCAGTTTATTTACAAAAATTATAGTGCCTTCTTGGGTTATATTTGTGGGACGAGGCGGACTAAACGCCTACAGCGGGGGTGACGGAGACGGAGACCAAGAAACAACTTCCCTAACTCGCAATTTACAAGAGAGGTGACGGGATGACTGTTTAACATCCACGTGGAATAAAACACTGTTTATCTCTAACTAAACTGGTATGTAAAATTAAATTCCTATCCTTTACTATAAAGTTCAAGAATTAACACAGTTTCAACATAACCAAATTGAAAACAAACAATTCTTGTATTGGTTTTTAATTATGACAATTAAAGCATTACACTCTTTGATTGTCAAAGTTAAAAAGAACAGAGATTATATGTATTATGCACTATGTCTTAATCTTTTAAAGAAAAAACGCATACGTTCGGTTAAGAATATCGAGGCGGTAATTTGTAGCTTATGAGCGGCTTAATAAGCTCATAAATCACAAGCTACGGATTTAATTAATATGATACTATTCAAATGATGTTTGATAGTAACCTCGGACGAGTAACTATTCGAAAGAGGATCGAATAAACTCTGATTTGCTAGTCGGCAAACTGATTTCAAGGACGAATAATAAACACACTTATTGACGTTTTCGTTAAAATACCGGATAACTAAATATTTTAAAGCAAATAATTATTACAACTTGATTAATAATTATTAATAGTAAATTTGAATACAAAACAATTATATAATTCATGGCGGAAATGCTAAAATAAACAAAAATATGTTTACAAGGTTCGATACAAGCTAAATCAAAAATATAAATTATACAACTTATTATAATGGGGAATAGAACATTGAAAATAAATAGACATTTTGAATACTAATTAGACTAAGTTAATTACAGCGGTTTTAAATCATAGAAATTTCCCATTTGTGACGTATTGTAAATGTGTGCATACCTATAAGCGATATCACAACCTTGCAGTGAATTATTAACACGCGGAAAGGTCAAAGTGTGTGAACTTGTAACCTAGAAAATGAATATTTATAAAACAAGAACTGTTTATCTTTATTATAACCTTTGATAAAAACCCGATTAAACTAATTTATACAACGATAAACGCGTTTTCAGACGGAAGCGATGTTAAAATATATATACAGTAGATTAAAAATAAAAAGTAAATCAATGAATTGATATAAAATGCAGTGATTCTAAACAAGTTATTTAAATTATAGGTTCAATGATGCCTTGAAAGTTATTTGTATAAATTCTTTGCATTTAAACCAAATTAATTAAAACAAAACAGGAAAGCTAATTTTAGGCTTTAAAATGATTTCAATATTACCGTTTTCTTATATATTTAAGACCCTTTTATATAATCTAGACGGTTACTCAAAAAAGTTTGCGCAAATCGAGTAACCAGAAGTGCTTTCACCGTTCACGCTGAATAAAATAACTATGAAACTAAAAGTCCCTGCTAAATAAAAATTTATGTTTGAGATCATAATGGCCTTTTTACGCTAAATCAAAAATTTGATTAAAATTGAATAACCGGAAGTACCACTTTATTTCTGTCACTTTTAGATATTTTCCGAATTCTCCATTTTCACGTTTTTCTTGAAATCGGCTGTAACGATTTTTTTAAAACCCAGTATACTTCTTAGATACCTAATTTAGTTTTATATTAACCAAGGTGTTTCTTTACTAGATTTTTGGAAATCGAGTAGCCGAAAGTACTTGGAATATTAGTTGTGAACAACATATCTCAAAAACAAACCAACATATATAAATGAAAAACAATATTTAAGTTTTTCGTCTTTTGTACATGAGAAATCAAGAATTTAGTCAGTATCAAATGACCGGTAGTGCCATTTTATTCTTGCGATTTTGAAGTTTTTTCCAATTTTCTTGAAAATAGTTCCAACAATAGTTTTGAAACTTGCTACGATTCTTATGTCTTTGATATGCTTTTACGTAAACTTAGCGGTTTTCCTGACAAAATACGTTAAGGCAAGTTATCAGAGAAAATCTATGGAGTTGAGCAGCGTCTTGCGTGTCCAGTAACTTGGATGGGTGACCATGCTAATTATAATTCCCAACATACACGTAAATAATATTTTAATCATTTGTGGAATTTTATATATTTATATATTTATGTACATACGTAAGAGAAAGTCATGTGTTGTCGCACATCAGGTTTTTCCGCCCTTTTTCAAATAATATACAAATAACCTATTTTATCTAAACTCATTTATGAATCTACAATTCCTTACAGGTGCATTTTAGACCAGATATTTATACGAACTTTTTGACTTACTTTGATGTAGAAGCTTTTGGCCTTATCAAGCCGTTTTCGAAGAAATCTAATCAATCTTTAACTTCACTCTATCTGCTTAAATATTAAACTAAATATTATTATACAATAACTTATTTCAATACCGTTTAATATCCTATAGAGATGCACGGGTACGAACACTCGTTTAAAATAATTTGTAATAAAAGTCTAAAAACTTTTATACCTTATTTTTACATCTTTTACAACATATATTTTTTCAAAACAAATTACTTCATATTAGAAAATATTTAAAACAGTTTTAGGTTCTCTTAAAGGTAGTTCTCAACCCTAAAATAATGCATGATCATCAAAAACAGTTAAATATTCATTTGGCATGATGGGCACTAGGCTTTTGTTTATTTCATTCGAATTGAATCGCTGCTTCTACACGAACCGGCAAAATAGGACAGTACTACATCAACTTTAAAGGGCATTTTCACCATTTAAAACGGCTTGAGAGCCCATAAAAAATATAGGAATCGTTTAGGATTTTAGTTGCTTATAATCTGTCCAAAATTCATCAAAATCAGCGCGATATACCCCGCAAAGTTTCCTTATAGTAAATAGTAGGTACGCTTTCTTAAATATTATCACGAAAGTATTCATCAATAATAATGTACGAATTATTAATTAATAATTCTTTAATTTATGTTTTAAATGTTTGACTAGCAACTCGCATAAATCTTTAGGGAAACTTATTAAATAACCCTAATTATACATATCTTAGGCTGTGCTCGTTACTAACTAATTTTGGAATTGTTACTTTCAAAATTGTCTTATTACTAGTGTCAATCTGATTCTGATTCTTAGTCAACAATTTTTGGGGGTTTTATAGGCCATTGATGGTTCAGTAAATTCATGAATTTGTGACTCTCCGTCCTTAGTGAAAAGTGCACGAAGAATAAAAAATTTACATTCCACCCGGTGGTAGCTCTTAGTCGTGAGGGGTGGTTCTTCGTGCAGCACTTATTGGTCCTGGATACCCTCGTCTCGATTAATGTAGCGGTCGGGATGTCGGTATAATAACCAGTTTACGGTGGACGTCGTATGTGCAAATGACGTCGCTCGCACTTCAGTTATGAAACTAACTTTTAGTTAATGCTCGATTCAGCCATCGGCGTAATTAAAAAGATATGTAACAATACTAATTTATTGACATAAATAAATTGGTAATTAAAACATAAACAAAACTAAAAATCAAAGTCATTCTAATTCGGTAGCAAAATAATTAGGAATCTATGATAGCAGACAAAGTAAATTATTTACAAATACTCGCGTTCGTAGATTAAGTCGATATTCACATGAGACTCACAAGACTAGGGTGCTGTGAATTTTGTCGCGGCGCCCGGGCGAACGGCGGGCATAAGTTTTCTAGACTCGCTCAATTCCTGTTCTCCTGACATATATGAATGTATAGATCAGCGGTATGCGTAGGTCGTGTCAGCCCGGATGGAGGTGAGGCGTTAGCGTGTACCCGCGACCAGGGATGCCACTCAGTGGCAGTAGCGTCGTTTCTGCAAATCGCAACCTAGCTATACATTTGCAACCGACGGACTAATTCTTTCGGTGAATGATCTCGGTTCACCGTCGACGTGCATTCGCTATCGTTACAATGCAATGCACGACGATGTTAAAGGGACGCTGGGCGTTATTCACAATCAGTTACAGAGCAACTTGTTTGTGATCGACCTAACGGCGGGCTGGTTTTTAATTCGGCGGCAATAACGCCAAGGACGCTCAGCCACGAGGGTCCCCGAGGTTAGATTGTTTCGAACTCGGTCTACCTTCGTTACAGAGCAACGAAAACTAGAGCGTCGTTCTAGAATCTCTGTATTTAGACCTCGAGCATACGGCATCTCCCAATGGTTTTGAATAGCAATCAGACCTTCAACAGATTGAACGAGTCCTAGGGAAGTTGCATCAACCTCGCTGTAAAAATTATTATCAAAATAGCTTGACTTAATAGAAAAGTATTTACGGTCCTTGCACTAGGTAACGTCCCGTACAGAGTCTCATATGAAGGCTGATTTTCTGTTCGTGAAGGCGTCTTATTTATACTTAAATTTGTATTCGCGTTGTTTGTTCTGCGAATATCAATTCGGATAACTTTCTTTGTTTGCTATCTTAATGATACGGATAACAATTACATATGTTTAAACAATTCGTTTGCGCGATATCATATAATACTTCGAAATAGCTTTTAATTAGTTATTTACTAATTAATTAATATTTTGATAATCGGAGATCGTTGTTTGTGTTACTTTGTGATTAATTATCAAAACGATCTTGATTGATTTCGCGCGGTAACGGATAATATTTGCATCAGGTTGCGTAATCTTTGATATTTGGCTTATAGTATTTTTTTTATATAATAGCTTTTAATTTTTTCTATTTATAATTTAAACTAAACTTGTACACTCGCGCACGGTAGTTGAGACTTTCTTAAAGTTTGTTAAGTCTTTTACTTCAGTCTTATTAATTACACTTCCTTATTTATTAATATACTGAAAGGCGTACAATTTTAGGAATTCCATTAAATTGCGTTTCGCGTTATTGTGGCGTTGCGTAGGAACGTTACAAATTCGCATTTAATTTATTTAAGAATTCTTTTAGCAGTAGTTAAATTCTTTAATAATTAAATAATTATTTGGCATATTACAAATATTGCGTATATGTTTCATTACAATTTTAAAAACAATCCGAATCAATAAAAAATTAAGCTACCTTTACTGAATTATCCTAAGTTGTAACACAATTTGGTAAATAGAAACAAACATAGATTGAGTTTATTTGAATTATTGTAGAATAACAAGGTTTTTCCATAATAAACGAATTTCTAATTACGTTGATTTAAAATATGAAGCAGTTGTAAATTAATGTACTAATCGGAAAAAGAAAATTAAAACATTGTTACGTATCAAAACGCTTTTACGGCATACACAACGCAAAATCGGGTAAACGAAGATTAATCTGTTTAGTTAGTGAAATCCAACGTAGCTAAAAATGCTAGTGACGTTCGAATATCATGTATATTAGACAATATCCGGAACAATATAATCGCCATTCAATTTTGTACACCAAAAAGCTGCCGTATAGTCGGCGCGTCCTATGAGCAATAAATATTCTTGCCTAAAGCGTAATAGCTTTCAATATTAATTGGAATAAAAATACTGATGGAGTGTTGACAAATTGAGGGAATTCCTTTTAACTCCTGTCTATAAGTGACTGGTTACTGAATACATTTTACAATAACTTGTTGCTAAATTCCAAAAAGTGAACATATCACTACTTTATCTGGCAGAGGATGTCGGCTTTGTTTATGTTTATCTAGCTGTATCTTAGAACAAAAGCTCACCTGTTGAATAACAACTAAATTCTGCGCTCTGCCACTGAGATTTTAATAATAAACATTCTAGCTGTGTCATTTCATATTCTAAACATTTGAGCTTAACCAACTTTAAAATTCTGTATCATTTAAGTTCTAATCCCATTAGGTACAACTTTCAATGTGAAACTAACGTACAACTTTTCGATGGAAACCACCTAGAAATAATTTATTTTCATAGAAGAAACATTGAGGTATTAATCGTCTATAGACACACTGCATTTTGTTAGATTTATTTTATCAAATAAGAATTAAATTTATAATTTCGAAGCTAACAGTTATTTTCCTTAAAATTTAAAATAAAACCTTTTATTATGTAGCAGTCAATATTCTAAGATGAATGTATTAATAGCAATTATTAGTACAATTTTGCGGATTAACTAGTAACCACTTTAAAATTAGGTTGGTCGATTGCCTTCAAAGTCGCAGTTAAAACCATTTTAAGCACTATTATGACGATTGTGGAGAAGGAAATGCCTGGTTAGCGCGTCGCAAGGTGATTAGTAGTAGATAAGGTAGCGAGTTGCTGTCTCGGAGCGAAAGTTTTAAACTAACGTTCTGAACAATTCATATTAGGTAATTATAACTTCATTTTTGAAGTAAGAAGATTTAGTGAAAAATTAACATCTGGTATTCGGGGACTTTCTTTTCAACTGGTCAATGAAAATTAAGACCTCCAAATAATTGGTTGGTAAAGTCGATGGCGATTCTTGAAAGGGGACGTTAAGGGCTAAAGAAACCCCATATTTCGGAGTGAAATTTTTGGAGAATTATGGCATATTAACAGATGAATTCTTCGGATCTAGTTTTTCCAAACTCTAAGTCATCCTTCATTTCGAGTTAGCACCGCAATTCGCACTATCTCTTTGAGAACTCTCTACCGCTTTTATCTGTGGCTTGAAGTATTTCAAACACTTCCAGTGTTTGTTTTATTGCATAAATTACCGTATTATGACCTACTTCATTTGACTATTTTGTAGCATAAAGTAAAATTATTTACATAACATAACAATTGTCAACAGATAACTTCTTGATTATCATATCTATGTAATTGTATTAAGTTTTACACCTTGAAAGCGCTCACAAATTATTTCTACCAATATATTGTATATTTAAGTAATATATATATATATACAGGTCCGCTGCAGGCATAATTAATTTATCCTCCAAGGCAGGTTTTCTATTATTCCCTTGTTTGAGGCAACAAGTACGGGGTGGATCTTTACAACTCAAACATTATTGTGTACCTTAACTGTATTTGTATATATATTTTTGGACATAAGTGTAACCATGAATTCGTTTTAGTTAATATTCGTTTTATTTATAATTGATTCAAATAATTAGAGTCTCATTTGACAATCATTATGTGTTATTTAAATACAAATGTAAATCTAGAATGATTCATGTGGCAACATTAATTTTGTAACGTACTTGATAATAACCAGATTTCAATTTAAGTATTAACACTTTCGGCTAATAACGCAGTAACTTAATCTTACATATACAGAGCGGACCCCATTTTAGGTCACCCTCAACATTGGGCCTTCAGTCTGACAATTCATTTCTAATTTATTCGATGACTACATTATATATAGGAGAAGTCACAAAGTACTTCACTCTACGCATAGTATTTTCTCTTTCAGCTTAGACAACTACCGTAACTGCCGTACCCAAGGGATTTTCTATATTCCTTTATAAGGTAAGGTTTCTAAATATCCAGATATACAGCGTGTTTTCCGTAAAATTCTGTGTTAGTAAGTGAGAATCCAGTGGCGCCCAAATTTCTCGACTTTGTTCTAATTACAGTGGTTGCAATGCTTAGTTTCATCACCCGCAAGCTGACTTCGCACTGTGGCTAGTTAGATAGCATTTGAACCACTCGATTGTCCATGTTCCATGTCCTAATTTAATTTTAACGTTTGATAAAGAAATCGTTTAATCTTACACAGGTATATATGTAGATGAGAAGTAACTACACATGAGATTACTTATAAAATTGTAGTAAGCAAATTAGAAAGAATAATGGTTGAACTAAATCGTTTGGTTAACTGACAGTGAAAACTCTTTACTTTACCCACATATATAAAAAATATAATACGAACATTTTATAGATTTTTGTCAGCAATTCTAATAAAATAAATCGCGAACTTAATACAACATGCACAAACAGAACGACATCAATAAATAATCTATTTCACTGTTTTGAAATAGGAATTAACTTATACTTACAAATATTTTATAATACGTTATATAGGTAGGTTAATCTTTATCGCGCAAATGTGTGCAGAAAGTTCACATGGAGAATAACTGAAATATTTCTGGTCTTATTGTACTGTGACAAACAATGTTTTACACTAAATCTAATTATACTTATGTAGCAAAAACAATTATCTGACGGATAGCGAATAAATTCTGTATAATTAATCCATGCGTTAAAACAAGCAATTACTATCATAAATAAAATATTTATGCAGTAATTGTTTAAATTGTGTAAATAAATTATCGAGCAAAATAAAATACACTATTTTGAGTTCCATGTTAAGTAACAATGGAACGTTATAAATTGTTACGGGGTTTTTAATTTATTTTGCAGAAAACTTACATTTGATGGCACAACGAACGGTCACAGGAGTCAATTCATTTTCAGTCCATATAAGATTGTTAAGAAACTTTAAAACTTAGAATTCAAACGACATGAAGACCAGCTATCATATGTGTAATTAAAGTTAAAATTAAATAATACTCAAAAAATAATAACTTACGATACAGTGATTTTCCCTCAATTGTACGCCACTTACAAGGGAACCTCGCCAAATGTGAATTTCTAATTTTTTGAAATTTTGCGCACATACACTGTAGACAAAATCATTTATAAGAATTTTTTTATCGACAACTGAAGACATTTAAAGGTTGAAATCGGCTCTTAAAATTGAGGTGAAGATTCGTTTTTTCGAAATATTTCGAAAACGAGGGAAGATAGAAAACTTTCAATTAACGTTACCCTTTATTTTCAAGTCTTTTCCACCAACGTATATATCATTCCAGTGGCGTATTAAATTGCATAGTACTAGTGCAAAATAAAGGGTAAAGCATCCCATATGTCCAATACACATCATTTAATTGAAAATCTGATTACAGATTCGGTAAGTATGTTAAAGAATCCTAGTTAAGTGTTTTTGATGAAAGTTATAACCCTACATATGAGAGTAAATCCTTTAATAGATGACACGAAAACTTGTAAAATTGAATTGGCACAAAAATTGTCAAAATTGTTTTGTTAAGCTGAAACGTGCTTTAACAAACCTCCATCTATTTTGCAATACCCTAACTTTTCTCCTGATAATGAGTTTATTAAAAAAATTGGGTCTAAGATATCTAATTCTGATGATAAAACAATAGCTTTAGCTGGTAGGAGATTAAACAAAACGTAATGCCACTATTCATTACTTACAAGAGGATGTCTTGCAATTGTGTGAGAAGTAAAACATTTTCGACCGGGTGTTACATGCTTTTGGCCAGATTTCGTAGTTGATATGTGGTAACCAAAAGTAGCGGCATTAACAAATGTAAAAGAAATTTTCGTCCGACTGGCTTTTTTGTTAGCCGAGGGTCGTAGGTTTAACGTCAAGGTCTTTGTCGTCGAAATATGCTTTACTTCGTACATTTGAGAGAACTTAAGAAAAAACAGGGCGCCAGATCGTCTTTTTTCCTGTAAATGGTGTTAATTAGCGTTACCGCTGGTAAAATGGTTCGTTATATACTCAGAACTACGATAAGAATATAAAACTAAAATAATACTGGTGTTTAATGTAGGAACAAACATAAACAATCGTAACTGATGGTTATTCGCAATCGAGCACTCGGTATATGTCAAACACTCGGTATCTCAAAGTTTGAACTTAATATTTCTAACACTAAGAGTTTATTTGGGATGCTCAGAGTTAAAAATTTTATTAAGGGTAACATAAAAGAAGCGAACTTTATGTAAATCACTCGTATGTATATCTGAAAGAAATAAATTACAACAGAAGAAAAGATATTCACAATTTAATAAAGGTAATATGGTTAGTTTCGCATAAAAACTGAATGAAATTAATTGATTTTAAGCGTAATAGAATTTCGAAGCACGTTTTGGAACACACAAGTTAACGTAGTTTGTTTTGACAAAAGAATAAAAAGATCTTAAATCGTAAATTACATTGGAAAATAAAGTAAAATAACGACGGTAACGTCACAAACGATTAATAGCTAAATGCATTTGTCTATGCATAGAAATACTGAAATAGAAATGACGTAAATTTAGGTTAATTACTTGTGATTATTTAAATTTAATTAGTATTGCGGTTGAATGGGTTCACCTAAGCGCAATTTATATATTAATAAATGACTAGATAAGAAGTTCATTGACTACAAGAAATTGACCTTTACAATAATTGCATCTAATCAAAAAAAATGTAAACAAAAAAATGGTGCGTGAAGCATAGAATCTATAATTTTATTTAAGCATAAATTCAAAGCACATAATAGAAATATTAATTAACAACAAGGAAAATATCTTAAAATAATTCAAAATATTAATACAGGTAAGAATAATCTTCATTAATACATAATGCTACTGGTTGCATTCAAGAAAATATTACAAGGTAGTTAAACTGTCGATGCAAAACGGAATATGAATCCAACCAAATCAGCTGTTAGATTTATCGTCGTGTATGTTGGCTACTGTACAACTGGAGGCTACTAATTCGATTATTCAATCGTAGAAAGTATCAAGTGAACAATAAATTAGGTAGTTATTTTAATAGATAATAGAACGTAGCGATATTGTGAACTATACAGGATGCGAAATAGGTATAAAAAGATATTTAAAAATATAGGACCTGTTTTCAGGCGACTAAGCGAAATGCATCATCTTAGTTATAGCATTAGTTGGTGGGCATGGACCGCTGTAGATAAGCTCTATGAGGGACAGTGGCCTAACCAATTGGCTGAATACGAAAGCTGTCTTCTACACTGGGCTGGAACTAATCGGTCCCTGAACGCCAGGATACAGCATATCGTCTGTAGGAGTATACTTGACGAATAGAATAGTAACAGATCGGCTACACATTAGTATCCTAAATTGCTTGCTAATGAACAAATACGACGAAATTAGAAGATGTCGTCAGTAAAATTAATTAACTCACTCTTTAAAGGCAGAAATACCGAAAATATTTAAATTAGATAATTTAGAAGTGAATAGTTCGCGTTGATATATGACAATGGAATATATTTCTATCACAAAATGTGTGCGGCTAGGGGATAAGAAGTTATAGAACTAGTTTTTATTACTGCGACCTCCAAAAAATTCTTAAACGGCTCGTGTATCGCTTAAATATAATTGTAAATAATTTATATCCTTTAAGTTATAATTAATTTAAATAAACAAAGTTTTGGTAAGATTGGTGTGTGAATATAATACAGAACTAAGTACAAAATATTATAAGGAAAGCAAATATACAGAGCGTTTTCTAAGAACGTAACAAGGACTTAAGTTAAAAATTTTTACAGATCATAGACGCCTAATTTATTTATTTCGCATGAACAATCCTTCATCTAAATTAAAAATTTGAGGTGGCACTTGAAAAATTTGATTCTTCAGTTCAATTTTTAAAAGGAACAAAATACACAACAGCCGACACGCTGCCACGAAAAGTTGTCGATTCGTATGAGTTAAAAAAATTATCAACAAATATATTTATAATAACAAGAAATCAAGCAAAACAGTCGATCGAAAATGCTCCAATCGATATCAGGATTAGCCACCCGGGCAATCTTGAATTACTAAAACGACCTGTTAGATCTATAGAGTTTGAGTAAGTAAATGTCATGAAACTAGTTAATTGTTTAAAAGGTCTTTATTTATATTGACTAAATTATATTTATTTATTTTACAGTACATTAATAATAAACGTTTATACGTCTATTTATTTGCATTATTGACAGAAAATCATAAAATGCTTGTTATTTCTAAATTACATCCTGTAACAGCAAAATTGGTCTTTCCCTTTATTTGCAAATGTCGAAATCTGCGTTTCAATCCATATTTACACTCCTATTTTTGAATAAATAGTAATCCACAGAATTCGTCTTAGTGGAGTTTCTTTCGGATGCCAACTACATATAAGCATTTTCATACCGGCATCTTGAAACACTACCTCTAACATATTGCGTAAGATGCGCCAGTTAAGCTGGTCTACACCGCAACCGCTCTTTGGTACAGCTAATTTTCTACCATTTTCAGCACAAATTTGTTTCCTTAAATCCCATAATGCCTTCCGCAAATATTCATAACGTGACTTCGGTTGCAACATGGCTTTCGTTGCGAGGTAGTCAATATTTCGCTTTCCTTGACAATGTCGATACAGTAAGACCCTTGCTGCTGTATTTCGTAACTCTTTTCAAACGCAACTGCAATGCCACTGGACATTCCAACGTCTTTAGCGACTGAATGGGCCAAGAGATATTCATCTAGTACATCCAAGAAATTTTAAAACCACTAACTGCATTCGTTTTTGACCTCCATCATTATCTTCCAGTGCTCTTTTCAAAAGACCATCCTGAACTACAAGGAATTCCATTAGAACCAATATGCTTTAACGATAGGATTAAATGAAGCCACTTCTTCCCAACCTAGTCTTTGATCTTCATTCTTCCTTTTTAATAATAATCTCAGGTTTGGGTCGTTCTCTTGATGTTGTTTGACATTATCCGGTTTCCAATCATGGTTAATCACAGCAGTGCGGTTTATGAGGAACCCTTAAACTTTTGACTACAACCGAGTGCAATGTTTGCAATCCATACAACACACTAAATTGCATAGATCCTATATATATAATTTTGAAGATTATCCTAACCGATTAAAATTTATTCTTAAATTGGCATCAAGTAGATGCGGAAGAGAATCTGACTCAATCAAAAGTTACGCGGAAAAATTATTTACAAGGAAACATCCTCAAATGCCCCCTCCGATTTTGATAAAATTTGGATAAGTTGTAGACAACTAATATCATTTTATCTGAGGTAATTCGGTTTTAAGTAGTAAAAATCACCCCTAAACTTGGACCAGTCTTGAACCACATTGAGGGTATCACATAGAAGGAGTAGGTCGATTTTAATGAAAACACTTTAAAATATTCTCCGCAATGAGAAACAAAAACAAGATTTTTTGATGCTGATATCTTACTGTGTGGGTGAAAGCCGCTCATGAAAAGAATTAAAAGGGGCAAATGTACCCTCAATTATAAAGCATTTCTTTTGAAAAAAATAAAATTGAAATATTTTCACGTATTGCTGCAAACCGGTTGAAAATTGAGGTCCAGCCTGTCACCTATACTAGGACTTTAAATCAATTTAGTACTCCTTTTTACTTTTTCTTACTTATATGAAATTTACTATAAAGTATTATTTCGTTCAAAATTTTCGATGTCGAAATTTTAGTCGAAAAACACGTTTTAAGGTCCCCTGAGTTCGAAACACGTGTTTTTAAAAATTGGTCTGTCTGCGTGTGTGTGTGTGTGTGGGTGCGTGCATGCGTGCGCGTGCGCGAGCGGGTGCGCGTGCACGTGCGTGAGCGCATGCGCGTGCGCGTGCGCGGGCGCGGGTGTGTGCGTGTGCGTGTGCGTGCGCGTAGGCGTGCGCGTGGGCGTGCGCGTGCGCGTGGGTGTGCGAGTGCGCGTGCGAGTGCACGTGCGCGTGGGCGTGTGCGTGGGTGTGCGCGTGTGCGTGTGCGTGCGCGTGCACGTGCACGTGCACCTGTGCGTGTGCGTGTGCGTGTGCGTGTGCGTGTGGATGTGCGTGTGCGTGTGCGTGTGCGTGTGCGTGTGCGTGTGCGTGTGCGTGTGCGTGTGCGTGTGCGTGTGCGTGTGCGTGTGCGTGT
>JAHWXV010503905.1:0-11108 GCA_024586415.1 Phrixothrix hirtus | reverse complement strand
TAGAATAATAAATGTTTTCGTTTTTTTAATGCGTAAATGCGTATTTATTTGGGAGTTCACGTGCTCATGTGCACTTATTAAGGAACCGCCGCTGGATGCAACAGAAACACTGTTCCGTTTTTATATTCCTGTCATATGTACAATATGTTAGTGAACATTGTAATTAAAAATAACTCAAGTTATCAGCTGTTATCACGTGCACCGCTTTTGGCGCATCTACGTTTAATGATATCATGTATTTTACTACACTTTGTGCATTTTTATTTACAAATAATGAAATAAATTTTAACAGACGTTAATAGGTTGTTAAATTATACAATTATTAGGCATTTTCAAATTAATCTTTGCAATCCTACTTGAATTTAATTTAGTCGTTTAAAAATATTTTACATACAAAGAAATAAAACAGAGTATTAAACGGACATGTATGACAGCAAGGTTGTGGTATGCAGAATTTTTCCTGCGTTTGTAATCGGAAATTACTTATGGTAAGTTGACTTCTTCAATATTGTGTTGATGTATCGTTCAACCTGCGTCTCTTTCTAATTACTAAAAGAGGGCGAGATAAAATTGCAACAAGTTATTTTGGATTTAAATTGCAAGTTGTCCAAGTATTAAGTGCTGAAGATAAGTAGTCGCGTTTACGGTTTATCAGAAGTTCTTGGAGCTTGAAAACAACGTGCCAAATTTGACAGAGTACGTTTTAATATGAAACGAAATTCACTTCCACTTTCTGGTTTTTCTGGGTTGACAACAACCCTAAGGAAATTCATGAATGACTTAGTATTCTAAAAAGGTAAGGGTATGGTATGGTATGATGCGACAAATTTTGCAACCATTGGTCTTTATTTTTCAAGATAAGATGCTGAAAACGTGGTTACTGTCATAGAAGAACGTTATCAGCAAGTTGACTGACTTGGTTGATTATTATAAGTTATCTGATTATTATGTACATATTTCTGCAACAACTCTGCTAAATAAAGATTCTATTGTTATTGTTATTACTATATTAAGGGGGTATATACATTTTCTTAGTGCTAAAAGTAGTACATTTTCACTAACTTTTTTTCAAGAATGTAAAGGCACATTAGAAGGGAGGTTTCTTTAAGTGAAAGAACATTATTTTAATTTGCAACCCATTTTAATAGATTTAAAATAGTTCGCCCTTACTCTCCCCCAGTTCCTTGAGGTTGACCATGCGCGATGGATCTGAAATTGCGGTACCATGAATTGGTCATTGGCTGCTCATCTGAAATCAAAAACCAATATTGCACCTTGAAGTTTATTAAATTTACCGATCCTTAACGGATGCTTTCTTTAAATTTGAACTTAAAATGTGCTAAAAAATTAAAATATCAAAAAAATCGTCTATCTTGAACCGAGAGAATTTTATAAGCCTTCAGCTAAAAAAAAGAGGAGGGAAATCGGTTGAGCAATTATTGAGATATTTATGGTACCGACTTTGAAAACGTTATTTCGAGAAGTACGCGTTTAAAGTATACACTATAATAGTGCAATATATAGTAGACTATTTAGTATATTGTTTATTTTAATTAATATCTAACTTAACCTTTGAAATACATTACCAGAAGTCGTGACGATTATCATGAAGTGTCCTAGTATAATAAAGGGATCGATTGTGTTAGGGCCCGACATTATGACCTACGCGCTCCTCCGTACCGATTTATAGGATGCCGACATAGCGATCTTTATAAAGTGCTGAGTTCTTCAATGTTTTGAATTTTTTCAAATGGCTTCGGATTTACATTCTTGAAATGTTAATGATTCAAAATATATAATAAAAGAAAAATCAATTTTTTGATGTCGAGAAAGGTATATGCCCCCTTAATATTGCGATTTGTAAATTTTGCATGATCTTCCCAATTTGAAGGTACTTTGCAGTTATTTGAAAAACATTAATGAAATGATTAACTCTAACCGTGAAACGGTCAGTTTTCACCCCAGGCTGCAACAATGTATTGATAGCAAGGGAGGAGGCTTATCGGAAATCATTTTTAAAAACAAGTAGTCGTAATAAAAAAGGATGAATTGCAATTTATACTGTACAGGGTCTCACTTTCATGGCCTATTAGAACCACCCAGAAAACAAACAAAGAAATTAAAGTCAAACTTTGGAAAATTATTATATTGATGCCTACAAGATGGCAGCGCTTCCGGTAATACCGGAAATTGCCACAGACTTTGTTATTTTAAATGGAATGCCCCCATTTTTATTTTATATTCAAATTCTACATCAAATCTAATGTATATTTTTGTAAAAGGTATTGACCTAATTTTTACCGTTTTTTAGAAGATAATATTTTCGTTACTCAAAGACCAAAATGCCGGGTTCAATAAAACTGCAAAAAAAGGCACAGTCGAAAAATTTTTAAAAGTCAACCACTCGAAAATGCATAAATAGTTTTTTAAAAATACATTGCAACTGGGAGGCATTGAAAAGAATCTATGGACGAGTAGAGAAACCATATAGAAGGTCGAAGCCTGTAACATCCGACAGAGGGACCAAATGCCTACAGAAGGACTTCCATACGTTTTGTTGAAAAAGATCTTGAGATTTCGTGGCTTCTGTGCAAAGCGCGCTAAAAACGCAAAATGCACGATTTCAAATTTAATGCCATTTGGGTAATAAATATTGAAGATCCAGTCAGTCGGGTGGAATATTATAAAATGATGTTGCCTAAAATCCTAAGCAAATCCAGACTTTCTCAAAAAAGTAATTTGGACAGACGAATTGAAATTATTAAATGTAATAATTGGAAATTTAGGCGCATGTGTTCAGGGAAGGCAATTTTCAACTTCGGTTTGTTGTTAATGTATTTGCTTTATTAATGGATAATCGATCATACTTTTAAATTTACGATGGGAATTTAGATAGCTAAAGATCTTTAAGCATATTAAGGAACCAAGTACAAGATTTTTTGGGCCAATTGCCCTTGGTAGAGTTAGAAACATGTTGGTGTCAACTAGATAGCGCTCCAGCTCACTGCAATCTTGCAGTAAGTAGACAATTGGATGCAATGTTTGATAACAAATGTATCTGACATCTTGATCCTTAGTTTTGGCCACTAAGATCCCAGGACTTAACGCCCCTAGATTTTTATCCATGGTGTAGAATTAAAGCAGATATGAACAAAACTCCAGTTACGACTAGGGAATAGTTGCAATCTAGAATAATAAGTGCATTTAACGCACTAGATCCAACTGAAATAAAATCATCTACTACTATGTGCGTCAATGCAAGATTTTTGAAATGCTTAGAAGTTTAAAGTGATCACTTTGAACACATTTTATAAATTTTAATTCTTATTCTGTTATTTTACTGTTATTGTATAGTTTAAGTTTTGTTTATAATTCCAAATCCAACTGCGTAATAAATGTGTGAAATTTCCTGACAACAAGAGGGATGGCCAATAACTCAAAAATTATTGTATTTAGGTATAGGGCACCTAATATGGATTGAAATAGAATTTAATTCTCTATCGAACATGTAATAAAAACATACAAGTCTCATTTAAAAAAATTAAGTTTTTGAAATTTTCTGATGGTTGTAAGAGGGCCACCCTGAAATGAAATTCTAAAAAAGGGGTTATGTAGTGAAATACCACTATTAACGTAGTTGATTTTTAAAAGTTTCTTAATTGTGCCTTTTCCCAGCAACGAAATATTTTTTTATCAAAAACAGTAAAATTAGGTGAATACCTTTCACATAAAAATATATTTAATTTGATGTAGAATTTGAATATGTTACAAAAATGGGGGTGTTCCATTTAAAATAACAAAGTTAGTGATATTTTCCGGTATTACCGGAAGTGTTTCAATCTTGAAAATATTACTAATAGATAGAATGTGTAACATAAAATAATTTCCCAACGCTTGACTTTAATTCCTTTGTTTATTTTTTAGTGCATCTAAAAGGCCATGTCGGTGGGACATCCTGTATATTGAGCTGTGCGTTTAGTGGAACCTGTATGTTCTTATTTGCTTTTAAATAATTTGGATTTCTGATAACAAAATAATTTTGTTATTATTAAAATAAATAATAATTTAAGATAATGTTTACCGATGTTTAGTAAAACATCCGCAAGAACATGAACACACGGATTGATCATCGGGTTCGATCGATGTGGTTTCTGTACAATGATGACCAAATTGACCACTTAAAATTGATCCATTTGCTGTTATAACATCTCCTTCCAAACGAACTGCTCCAGCCAGTGCCTGTAAAGTTGAAAGTTAATGAAAATTTAAGAACTAATTATGTTAGAATCAGTTTAATTTACCTGCATAGCTTGTGCTTCGTCTCGTCGTTCATCTTCAGTGTTCATCGTAACAAACCGCAAAACCAGTAAATTAAGTGAAGCGGCAACGATAGCTAATCCAAACAAGATAAAAATTAAAGCAAACATTACATATTCCGGTTTATCGCTCAATGCGCTATCTTTTTGAAGAGCCACCTACAATTAACAAACTTCATTAAAATTTTGCAGTGATGCTAATTTAAATAGTGTGTAACTAAATTGTTTAACTAAGTCTTAGAAGGGCACGTTAGTGTTTAGTACAAATGTCCTTATCAATTAATCCGTCACATTAGTCAATATATTATAAAAAATTTAGAAACATTTATTCAAACATTCGATGGACTTTTTCTATATTAAAGGTGTCTTAAAATTGACTCATTGGGGATTTAAACTACTTTAAAAAATATGGATTTTAGATTAATACATCGATTAAATAATTAAGGTAGTATTTAAAATGACAAGAAATTTTGAAAATTCGCATTGTAAGTGTCAAAAATGTTCGCCGAAATCGAATTCGTATATAAGAGGTTTTTACTTGTAACTCTGTTTTGAAATATAAAAAACCAGGTCCATCCTAGATATCGACACGTAATTAGTTATAGTAAACAATATACTCTCATTTGATACTTATAAATTATTCAGAAGTTCTCGCAAAAGCAAATCTTGTTTGTGTAACGATATTACATTAAGAAATGACTTTCATGTTGATAATGTTGCTCGATTTCAGTCTCTGGCGAAAACTTTTAAATTACGCATTTTGAATACTGCAAAATATTCGTTAAAATGAATGAAATGTTAAAGCTAAAATTCTTTTAAAGATTATAATTTATTCAAACAGGCTATAATCCCTACATGTGTCGGCATATTTACTATTGCATCTTCAGGATGGTTAAATTTCGAAAATTTTTTCAAACTAAGATTTGAAGCAATCAAAAACACATTGAAAGTGTATTTAAATACATATAAAATTAGGCATAAAATATTATGAATGCACACCGGGTCCGCCAAAAGTCTTGAATCGGTCAATTATCTCTGTTCTTACTAGACAAAGCTTTGAAATTTTATACCAGACAATGGTTATAAAAATCTATAATTTGCACTCATCAAATCAGTACTTCCGTTTTCGGTTTTCCTGCAATGGTATAAACTTTATAATTTTAAATGGTTCAGCCTATACATTTTTACACTTTCTCATAGAGGAGTTTTTTATGAGCATAAAAAGATAAGACATGATAACATTATTTTCAACACCAACAAATGAAAATCAATTAAGTTATGAATTATACGGATCTACCAAATAATTTATCGTGTCATATCCTTTTATAACCTATATCTATAACCTCTATCTAAAACTGCAAAAATCAATATTTTTCGTTTGTACATTGTTGTGTAAATCGAGTGGTCTAATTCTGACATCTATCAAATTTGTTCTTGTTTAATGAATAATTTTCTAAACATTTACGCAATTCACAATGTCTGAACTTAGTGAAACTGGAAACTGACAACTAATAAATACCTTCCTTACAAAATTCATTTAGTTCAAGAACCACAAGAAGACGGACCTGATAAGAGAATGCAGTTACTTATGTGAATTCATAATAGAACACATTAATAACAAGTTTTGAAAACCGTATTGTTTTTTATGATGAGGCGACTTTCCGTTTAAATTGACAAGTAAACATAATTGCACATATTGGAATACAAAATATCCTCAGCGAATGCATGAGCTGCACACTCAATATCCACAAAAATTAAATTTTTGGGCTGGTATAATGGGTGAACACATAATTAGTCCTTTTTTCTCAAGAAATACTTTAAATGCTGGTCGTTATTTGCAGCTTTCACGTGATCAGATAATGTCAGCCTAAATTTAGAAGATGCTCATTTACCGCATGATAAAATTTGGTACCAACAAGTTGGAGTTCACCTTATTTTGGTGCAAGTGTTCGCTAGTTTTTAAAAACAATGTGTTCCCAAATATCTGTTGGCGGGAGAGGATTTTTAGAATTTCAACCGCGTTCTCCAGATTTGTCTTCTTTAAACAATTTTTATGGGGTCACTTGAAATCGATGTTTGCTTGATGCCTTCTTTATATAATCGTTTATGACATTGGCAAGCTGCCGAAGAATTCCAATTTGAACACTTAATTTAAATTTAAGTTTTTTAAGAACTAGGTTTATTACTAATTTTCACAAATTAATTAACTTTTATTTTTTTGTTGCTGAAAATAATGTTATTTAATGCTATTTTACGAGCAGAAAACCCCTCTATAACTAAAAATGTAAAAATATATAGTGTGCCCCATTTAAAATTAAAAAGTTTACACCATTTCCGGAAAAACCGGAAACGGAAGTACTGATTTGAACGTCAAACGACATCAGTCTCTGCAATGGGAGTATACGATGAGAAGATGGTGAATGAAGTGTGGGTAAGTTGACGAGTTTTGAATGAATAAACTTATGAAACTGTTGAATATTTTAATGAATCATCAAATTTGTTCATTTTCTGAAAGTTCTTCGATTACTGTTCTAAGAAGCCGCAAAAATTAGTGCAAAATGGAAACAATATGGACTCATTTCATTTACAAGTGAACAATGAGTTCTTGATTATGTTGTCAGAAGGAATAAGACATGGCCTAAAACAAATGTCAAAAGTATGCAAAATGAAGCACACGACTTAGACAAAATATGACCATGGGCTCGGCAACCTAGTAATGTTCCGAAATTGTTGCTTGAGTTTATGTCTATGTAGACCTATAATGTTAAATAACGCCGGAGGGCGGTATCAAGCCTATCGCATGATAATTATCCTTCAAATATTCAAACATTCGGATGAAAAGTTTTGCAAGAATTGGAGACAGAATAGAACAAAAACATTCGGTCACTAATCTCAAAAAATCACATTATTTTAATTACTCATTACACATTTTAGTTACACTCTATAAATAAGTTTCTTTTAGTGGGACGAAGGCAACTTACCATGTCTCCAAATCCTATCGTTGTAAGGGTGATAAAGCAGTAATATACTGAGTCAAAATATGTCCAACCTTCATAACGTGAAAAGGCAGCAGCACCTCCTGCTATCGTTAAGGAACTGAGTGTTGTAACTACGCAAATCAAGTCTAATTCGGAGGCTTCTTTTTGTCGGCAGTGCAAGGAAGACTTGACCGATCGTATTATAACACTGAAAATTAAAAAATATTTGTTTATTTTTGTATAATATATAAAGCGCGGAATAGTTTTTGCTAATCTAGTTTA
Source organism: Phrixothrix hirtus (assembly GCA_024586415.1). Classification (NCBI taxonomy): domain Eukaryota; kingdom Metazoa; phylum Arthropoda; class Insecta; order Coleoptera; family Phengodidae; genus Phrixothrix; species Phrixothrix hirtus. The sequence continues at coordinate 3,532 of JAHWXV010503905.1, read as the reverse complement.
CAACTAGGGCAATTCTTGATTAAAAATATATTTAGGTCTAGTAGTGCGTATAGCTTATTCTGAAATTAACCGGGGTTAATGGATTGTCGGTTAAGACTTTCAAACAGTTATTTTACATTTAGGATACTTAAAATTTTGCAAATTAAAAAAATCAGTATAGACGTGAAAGGTTAACATTACGTGCTAGAATTATTTGTGATTAAATGATTTACCACTTAATCACTCTGCGTGTACAAGACTTGTACCTATTTCGTTTGCATTTTTCGAAAGTTTAATTCAACACGAACTACAATTTTCAGGTACAATGTGACATCCATAGGTTTTCCTAAGGCAACATTGAAATAGCTCCTCTCCAAAACTGATTATGTTTTTATTAACGTATCTAAATTGGCGAAAGCATGTCTTGTTGTAAAAATAATAATTTTTCTTTGAGTTACTCTATTTTGGACAATTGTGTTACCATTTGAGGTCAAGATTATTATTGGTGGTTTGTAAATTGTAGTTTTAGAAAAATTTTTAGTACAATTTTTGTACAATATAGGTGACTTTGTCTTTCTATTACGAAGGAAAGCCCTGTAGCTCCAATCTGTCGTTTTAAAACGTAGGTAATGCAAAAAGATCAATTATCTACGAATGCATTCAAATTGAACAATATTAGACATCAAAGATGCATAATAAAATAGGTGAGATTGGAAACAAAATTATTTTCTAATTCCGTTACAAATTCTAGATGTCCTAACTTGATACGTAACATGTAGGATTATTATATATTACTCAAAATGAAAAAGGAACCAGTTGAAAAAAAATAAATAATTTTTTTGTATAATATTTGTTAGATAAATCATGGTTTCTCGTTTCTTTGTAAAAGACTACTCTTCACACTGCAAATTGCTTAAACTTATCACATGTATAAATTTAGTAATAAAAATGAAAAATGTCAATAACTGAATTAGTAATTTTTATTTTTCTTTACATCTTCAAATAAGGTAGTTTCTTAACACTATGATTAGTAGTGAGTGTGCCCTCGTCTGGCTCTGATAACTTCAGCACAACGACTGGGCATACCCGCAATCAAGTTTCGGATGATCTCCTAGGGTAGTTGCTCCCATTCTTGAGTAAGAATTGCTTCAAGTTGGTTTATCTTTTCTATAGGTTGCCGCTCCAGTAATCTTCTTCCCAATGCATTCCACAGGTGTTCGATGTGACTGAGATCTGGACTGTGGGCCTGCCATTCCATAACTTCGATATTATGGTCGTTTAGAAAACTTGACACTATTCTAGCTACGTGTGGGGTCTAGCATTATCTCGCTGTAGAATGAAATCTGCTCCCACATTTTCAACAAAAGGAATCACTTCTGGTTGTAAAATATCGCGTATGTAACGTAAAGCAGTTAGGGAACCGTTCGCAATTACCGCTAGCTCGATGCGCCCAGTTAAGTACATTCCAACCCATACCATAACAGACCCTCCGCCAAAACGAACAGTTTCTTGCACAGCTGACTCCAAATATCTCTCGCCTGTTCGTCGCCATACTCGAACAAGTCTATTGTTTGCGGTGTAAACAGAATCTGGACTCATTCGTAAACAACACATAACTTCATTGCGGTATTGTCCAATCACGATGTGCTTCAGCAAAAATTCTTCTAGCTCTTCGATGAGCTGCTGTTAAACGGGGCACTTTTACCGACCTTTTAGCACACAAATGAGACTGATGAAGTCTGTTACAAATTGTTTGATCAGAAATTCTGGTTCCCGTAGTTGCTGCTAATTGGTTTTGAAGACATAATAAGCGGTCTTCTCGAGCTGTTGTGGACCGTTGACGTTGAGGGTAGGGTCTTCTTCTGACAATGCCATGAATGAAATACCTTAATAGTTAATAGCGGCCCGACTTACGTGCATCATTTCTGCCACGCGTCGTCTAGAATAACTTTCTTGGATTAACGTTACGACCCTAGTGATTTGAATTTCATTTAGATATATCCTAGGACGTATTCTTCTACCTAGAACATCAACATTTATGTTTTTACTTTAAAATCTTAACTAAGTTTGATAAATACAAATGCACATTTAATATCGAACAATAAAAAACTCTTAACATTAAAATTTTCACGTTTTTCTGACAAGATACGCAATAAAACAAAATCTTCTTGTTGGTTGAAGTGTATCCACTATGATCGTAAAATACCATAAAATCCTTAATTTATTTAAAGAATATTATACAAAAACAATATGTAATTTTTTTCAAGTGAATGCTTTTTCATTTTGAGTAGTATATATTCAGTTAGAGTAAAACATACAATTATGTTAACGAAAACGATTTTATTTGTAGCATTGCTTATATTGATCTGCGTTTCTAATTAATAATCGCAACGACGAGATGCTACTAGAAATTTATTTAATCCTATACTATAATTTTGCATTAATAAACTTGTTTGGTTAACATTTATGCTTTTAATGAAATGTAGTTTTATCTACTTTTAACTACAATTAAAATTAGTAATTTTTATTAAAGTTTTTATTTATTAAAAATTATTTTAACTAACTTGACCTTCAATAAACCATGCTTTATGTTGGCGTGAGCTCATACGTTGTGGAACGTTGAATAACTTACTAGGATGCGGGGTAACGTATTTTCGGCATCAAACGTAATATGGTATGGTGTCTTGGTAGGTGTTAAGATTCGTATCTTAACAGACACCGGAGATGAGAGCTACGTAGGGAATAGATAAAACGTATAATTTATAAGCCTTAAACGCACCAAAGAATTAAGGTAGAAATAAGTTTAAAAAATGTATTTCAAATATGTACATATAAGTAACCCCTGAAAAAGGGAAATATTCAAAACCAAATTCATAAGTGAAAGGTTCAAATATCTAGGTAATTAAAGAACATAGATTGTGTAAGTCAAGTCAGCACATTGTCAGCTCTCGCTGGTTATTTTGTGTAAATTATCTAAATTAAGTAACATCTATTGTCAGCTCTCGCTGGTTTTTTGTGTAAATTATCTAAATTAAGTATCATCAATTGTCAGCTCTCGCTGTTTTTTTTTGTGTAAATTATCTAAATCAAGTAACAACAATATGCTTGACGAATTATATTATCTACTTATAGTATTTTAATTACGAATTTATTTCCAAGTAAAAATTATTAAAAACATTCTTTTATTTAAGCGTAAATTGCCTTTTTTATAAATAATTTTTTGCACCTCGTAGAATTTAAAATTACTGTAACTTGTAAAATCCCATAAGAATTCAAGGTTGTGTAGCTGGAAAAACATTGCATCAGCATGTTGATACAATGTAGCAATTGTACATTTTTAAAGCACTAAATACAGAACGTAGATTTGTAAAAATAACCTGCAGTAATAATCAAAGTAAATAATGTATTTCGTTAAAGCATAAACAGCGGCAATATTCATCCGGGCGATTGTTTTTAAGAAAGCAAGTTTAGGATCTTGGCGTCATCGAGGGTGACTACGTGTAAAATATCACGTGATGATTAGCGTTGCCTGCAAGGGGAAATGCTCTTGCGA
>JAHWXV010503850.1:0-10664 GCA_024586415.1 Phrixothrix hirtus | reverse complement strand
CGTTTAAATTCAACTTTAAATAACTGAAGTTCCTACATTTGAATTTGTTACTGGTCACGTGGGGTTCGGGATTAAATGAAGGCACAGTATATATATTTGTATATGTATATACCTAAGTTAAAAATACATTTTAGGTATAAAAGTGGTTTTTATTTTACAGGAATACGAGTTTACCACTCAGCGATGCGGTTCCTTGTGGTGTGGTTGGGTGCGGTACGGGACGGTGCACCAGAGTGAGCGTGCGTGCGTGCGTGCATGCGTGCCTGGTCGCTTGCGTGCGTGGATGTATGTATGTGTGCATTGGTCGATGAAGTTAATTCGTCATAAATGTGAACAAAATTTCAAGTCCAATATGGTTTTCTTAGTGACACATTACGGCGTCGTAAAAATTTTAATGAAATTCACTAGAGTAAAATGGACTAATTGTACGCTTAAACAACAGCCATTGATAGCATCGCAGTTATTAAAACTGATACTTCTTTATAAAATAACACATTTTGAGTTTTCATAAAACTTTTACCAAAAGCATCTATCCCTCGCTGACATGGCCCTAGGCAGAACTAAATCAAGTCACGGGCCGATTAAATTTGTGTTCAAAACGATCATTTAGTGCAACAATGTCGAAATAAAAGCACAATTTGAAATTTAAGTATAGAAATGTATCAGAGATCAGTTTTTAAAGATTGTAAAAATTAATGAAAAAATGCAATACAATTTGTAATCGACCTTCATCTTAATGATGATATCTACCTTATTATTTACCGAAAAAAAGCATGACATATCTACATATACGAAGTTTGATTAAATACTTTTCGAATCTTTTGCACTTCTCATGCTGTGTATACGACTGAACCCACTTACTTTCCGAATGCTGAATCCCACGTTCATGGCATGTCAATTTGCAGTTATATTGAGTGAGTACATTGTGACAGTGAAATAGGTAAGACGTATTTCAGTGTGCTCAGCAGTTTTCTAATAATTGAAATGACTGTACAAAGAATTTGCATTAAATTGTGTATTAAAAATGAATTCAAATGTAGTAGGGTACTAAAAATGATAAGGAAAGCTTTTGGCAGGTTGATATGAGAAAAGAAAATGACTCGTACAAACATTTCACGGTGGATGATGATTTTGAAGATGCGAGAGAATCGAAATATGGAAAAAATTAAGAAAATTCTTCTTGATAATCGCCGAATCATATTACGGAGGTTTTTGAACACGTTTATGTCTCGTACGCCTCATGCGCAGCAGCTATTGTTGACATTTTGTGCGTGAAGTAAACTGCTTCAACGCGTCATAACAGGTGACTAAAGATTGGTATATAGCTATGGCATTGGCACAACATCTCATTCGTTCCAGTGGGTGTGTCCGGTGTGTCCGTTGTGTACGCGGTGTGTGCGGTGCGATGCGTTGCGAAGTGCAATAACGTAAAAACGCAGGAACGTGCAAATGCAAAAACGCAAAATCTCAAAAACGCGAAAACGCAAAAACACAAAAACCCAAAAACGCAAGAACGCAAAAACGCAAAATCTCAAAATTGCAAAAACGCAGATAGGCAAAAATGCAAAGACGCAAATACGAAAAAAACGCAAAAATGCAAAACCACAGATGTGAATCTGGAATTGGCGTCGAGTAGAAACTTTGAAGCCGAAGTGATGGTTTTCGCTTTAATTAGTCGTTGGACTAATAAAGTTAAAATGTTATAAATTAATGATTAAATGTATCTTACTGTAAAAATTGTATTTTTAGGAACGCAATAAAATCGCAATTGCAATCGAAAATTCGCCTCGTTAGTGGAGTCATTTATTCCACGCACAGCACGATTAACGCTTATGTTCACGAACATTATAATCGTTGTGTTGGCAAGTTTGGCAGGTCAATATTTTAGATTTTATTTAATTGCTGACTTATTGAAATATATATTACACTATATTTTGAATGTATGAGCGGTTACATTTTTTAAGTTATTCCCTATAATTATTATGTTTAAAGTTATAGTACTACTGCTAACCATACCTTTCTTACGGAATAAGTAAACAAAACTCAATACCTCAGCAGCCCACTGTTTCTACACCCAAACCTCTAACAATCTCCTACTGCATTATTATCGACAACCTAATCCTACTATTTTTCTCCATTTAATTCTATCTCAACATACTTCTTTGTGTTCTATCAAACTCATTCACTGTACCTTGCACCGTTTTACGTTTTTTCGTTTCCGCAAGAATTAATAATGATGAGTAAGTAAATAATATATTAAATAGAATGTAGAAATTTCGTAAATTTATTTACGGGAGCATGTGATTTTTCTACAGGCAATAGAGACAAATGAGCAGCCAACAAATAATTTATATAGAGCTAGAACATAACCTAGTTTTAATCATATTGTATAGACAATCTTGTTTGTGAAGAAAATTTGCTACTATGTCGTCATAATTTAATAAGTTATAAATTTTGAAACAAATTTATTTTAAGAAACATTACTGTATTTCTTGCTTGTTATTTCAAGAAATCCTTTTGTAGAATGGACGGATGCTGTTACCAAACTCTTATTAGATAAATATGAAACATTTTTGCTTGAAGTGGGGCCTGTGAAAAAATGGAAAACAGAAAAGTATGTGGCAAACAATTTCCAATATAATAAGAGAAACACTACAACAGAATTTTACTGCTACTCGGATAGAAAATCCAATTGCCATCAGTCCATTTACAGTAGTTTCACTTTTCAGACAGCACCTTTTACGACCTTCCGCACTCTTTCAGTTCTTGCACATGCAATCTCATATTCACAACTGAAGGAACTGAATATGAATTTTAACACTGCGCTCACTCGCTATTCCTTTATACTGTGAAGTTCCTAATGACTTGTACAAGTGCATGGACATCTTTGGCTCTCAAATCTATATACTTTTGTATTTCACTTCTCGCGTCAAGTATAAGATTAGCCGTCTCGATTTTCATAGTGGCGTGCATTTTAGTCATCAGACTCGATACCCTCGCTCAAAGTGAAACGGTTGGTGTTGATGTGATGAATACTAGAGTTTAACTCGCCATGTAATTTATTGACGAGTCCACCCGCGTAGCTTTTCAGCTTATCTTGGTTATCGGTAACGGTTGAAGTAAATTTTTTTCATGTTAGCTTGTACCTTGGCCAAATCGTTTTTAATCGTTTTGGTGTAGATTTTTGCGTCTACAACGCTCTCATTCGTGTAAGTAATATTACCTTTAGCATGGTCTTCGATTAACTTTCGACTCTTAGCACCACGAAGGTTGCACTGGTGAATTCTCTGAGCTCAGTGATCGCATTGCGAGTTAAGGTGGCAAGACATCCCTCCAAATGTCGATAAACTTTCTCGTAAGTGAATTTTAGGTCCGAAATTGCTTTCTTCGCCGTTTCAGCTACGTGTACTTCATTTGAGGCGTCCAATTCTTGAGTTGGTACTTGAACATTAGTTAGATTTTTATTTCCAGTATCGAAATGTCCCTCTTCGGTACACTTAACGCCTATTCCAGGCTCACCCTTTAGAAAAATTCTAGATATTTGACCACCTTTCACCACATCTCAATATCGTCCAAACTTACCAATATTCATCATAGTACTGTGCACTGTTTACCGTTTGCGTTCGCTTTTATATATTTAAAAGGTCATTCGTCTTGGGTATTTAGATGTAATCCGCTTCGGCGAGTTCTTCCAATATCGAAATCATTTCGCTATCGTGTCCAGAATGTCCGGACAACTTCTCGGCGCATAAAACATATAGCTCGGCAGTCAATTCGTGAACAGTTTTTTTAGTATCTGTACTTGGCTCTCTTGTTTCCGTTAACTTTCTTGGAAAGCCAGTTTACAACGCCATCAGGGCCTTTTTTCGTGTTTTTGCTCTTAGATGTGGCTATCATCCTACTAAATACAGATTGCGGTACATTTTACTTGCTCCCGTAAGAATATTGTTTTATCATATGGAAACAGTTAGCACATTAGTGTTTTCATTATTTGTATAACTATTTTCGCGCATTATAACGAACATATGCAAATAAATAACCATTGTTACAAATTGACAATTTTTAATGAATTATGATTGATTTGTCATAATTATTGATGGCTTCTGCCCATAGTGGTGATGTTAACTTTATCTACAACTATTAAATAAAACATCTACTATTTATATGTATTTTAGCAATTAACGATACATTATTAACTGATCAATATTATTGTATTACAAGAATTTACTTATAATTTCATCACGCATTTCTGGAAATGTGCATTTCATCGTTACATTATGTATAAACCACTATTGAATATGTATAAAATTGATATTTAGTAACAAGTAATATAAATTATAATTAAAGTGTCATTTTAGTTTTAAATTAAAGTTAATTTCAATTCATGACCAACAATATTAAAAATACTATTAGTTTAATGGTTGTAGATAAAGTAGTCGCTACCTTAATGATGTAATCATACTTCACCATAATGTACAATATCGTATATTATATGCTCGTTAAATAATTTTTTGTTTGTTTGTTTGCTTTGTGGCTCAGACTTCGGGATGCAGAAATTCCCTTAGACCTCTTGGACTAGAACTATCATTTAGTCATTTTGTCATACCTACTAGAATTTTGCTGAATCTGGAGGCGTTCCACCACCAGTAGGGATTTTTAACGTGGCGAACATTACATTGACATGGGACCTACGAATTTACTTTCTTATCCGATAAAAAGGCAGGTTTTTTAAATTTTTCTCCGCTGAAAAAGTTCCGACCTCGATTGGGTTTGAACTTGCGTCCATAGGATCTAAAAGCAAATATGATAACCACTACACTAATCCGGGCTGGCTTCGTTAAATAATATACTGTCAAGTTATACCAATAATGATAAAAATATTAATAATAATGGCAGTAGTATTAGTAATAGTAATAATAAGAAGAATTATTATAATGGTATGGGCAGAATTCAGTCAATAAAGCAATTTTTTTAAATTAGGTGTTAGGTGCTATGTTTCGTGGATTTATATTGACTTTTTCAAGCATTTCATTCTAATATAAAAATAATAGACAATAAATTTATGAAACGTTGCTTTTGTAATCTAGTACTACTATTTGCAAAAGTTGGCTAAGTGGAAAAAAGTTAAAAATTTAATTTACAAAAGTTTTATATTTATTTCCCCATTTTAAAGATTTTTGGTCATTATTTGTAAAATTGATGTACAAATTACTATTATAACTAGTCAATTTATAATAAATAGGGGTTAACTAAAATCTGTTAACTAAATATCTTCCTATACTATTACAATAAATAATTTTATCAATCAAAATTTAATTATTAATTAATCTACGTGTTGATTTTTCCAAATAATAATAATGATAACAATAACAAGAATGTATTTATTTACCACGTAGTTATTTGTAACGTAAGGATTGTCAAGCAAATTTAATAGTTAAAGTCATGTGCTAAAATGAAGATATGACACGCAATAGGGTGATTCAAGTGATTCAAATGCTACCTAACTAGGCTCGGTGGAGTTGGTTCGCAGATGGCGAAACTGTGCATTAGAACCACTGTACGACGTCAAAATAGGTAAATGTTAGCGCCACTGGCTCTTTTAATATACTGCCATACGTGTTACGGAAAACATCCTATATATATAGATGTTCAGATCTTACCTTTACAGCGAGGACAGAAACTTTTTGGGTGCTGCAAATATGGCAGCTATCTTAGCTGAAACAGAAAATACTATGCATCGAGCTAATCAATTTACAACTTGTCCTGTATATAATAAAATCATTAAATAATTTGAAAATACGCTCTGCCGGGTTGTAGGCCTTTAACAGCTTGAGCTTGATTCATTTAATTTCGGGGCGACCAAAAGTGGAATTCGCGCTGTGCAATTCAAATGATGTCACTGAGAATTACTTATTAGCTTTTCACAGACAGTAGTTGTGTTAAATACTCGGTTGACGAGTAATCAGAGAGATTTTAACACCAACGAGGTGTGTCAAAAGTAGGCCACTCTGTGGTCGAATTGATTCGAAACATTAATGAACAGACACATTTATAAAATCGCCATTGTCCACAAAACAATAAGATTTATAGATAGTCTACATAAATAAGTTCTAGATTATACAATACTGTTGGAATTATAGAGATCTCTCTCAAAATTACTACCTCAAGCAATGGAACTACCCGAAAGTAATTAACTAAAAAGGTTGCGGATATGTACACGCGGTATTCAAGTGCTACTTAAATCGGAGCGCTCCAGAGATATGAAACATAAACCAAAATACAACATAAATCATCAGTAATAATAATAAATGATGATTCCTAGTTGGTTGATAATTGTTATGCTACTGTAATATTTTTTTACTTTAAAACACGGTATAGTCAAATTAAATAGGGCACTTTAAGGTAATTTATATACGAAGTTAGACACTAACAAATGCAAGTGGAGATTACAACCGACCAAAGGTGCAAATGGTAGAAAATACTTAACGAGATAATAGACTCATCAATAATACGTGAAACAAAAGACACTTACAATTGTGGGTGTAGCTGAGATTTGATAGGTACCAAATTAGCAGGATTCGCTCGAACAGTATGCCAAAACTCCTTAAATATTCCGTCCAAAATACGGGTTAACTTTAGTCCGAATCCTCCTTTAACAATATGACAAGATTTTATCACACAATTATTTTGAAAGGCAAAATTACTTAAATACCTGGAAAAGAACATACTACACGCGCTGTTTTAATTTACTGTAATGTTTTCGTTACGTTTTGTATTACAAAATATAGAAATCTATAAGAAACAATTCATATTTAATTATTTCAGTAAATATTTTTGCATTTCAATATTATTCTAACATTTTTAGTTATTCTTTCAAGTTATTACTCTAAGGTTACGGAACGTTGACATTGTGTTTTCGACTTTTACTCAAGGTTTTTGGAACATAGTTTAATATTCGATTTTTCTTCTATTTTAAATTCTACAGAACACGTTAACTAATTAGTAATCCTTATTCAAATACTAATTCTTTATATTCAATTTCATATTGATTAAATTCTTATTCCGAAGTTTGAATTTCTTATCGTTTCGGAAAAACCGAGTCTGCTTTCGGACTTATGGATAATGGCACTTCATTTTCCTTCTTTTTAACTAAGCTTTACAATAAAATGCACGTTTAAAATTATCATCCGTTATATTTCATTATTTTTAGTTTGACTTCTTCAAAATTTTCAGTATGTGCTTGATTTGCAGTAAATCGAGAATTTTTGATAATTAAATTTCAATGCATTTTATTATCAGGCTAACCTGACTTTCAACTAACTTTTATGAAGGTTTCAGGGAGTCAAATACATGGATTCGAGCTGATAATCCGAGCATCCCTTTTGAGCCGCCTAGAATTTAGTAGTTAATTATTGAATTTGTCTATAGATTGAAATTGTAAATCAGTTTAAAGGAAACATCTTTAAAGGAATAATTTGGGGTGAGTTACATTGGATTAATATTTAGTTCGTGTTATCTACGACTTTCGATTAGAGGCCATTTAGATTTGACATAAATGAAACTTTTTTGTTCAATTTATAAGATAGTATAAGATGTGCACATTTTTTGTTGTGATTCAGCTCTCTACGAATTACAAGGCCAATTCTTAATTAATTAATTAATCTCTGAACTATTTACAATTCAATTTCAGAAAGTTTTAATTTATGACAGGTGATCACTCAAAATGGATTTGAGGTGTTCCTCTTTTTTAATCATGCCTTTTTAGTTTTTAATGTCGAGTTCAAATCTTTGGGTTAGGTGTTCAAAATTAAGAGTATTAAATATTTCGCATAAAATTCAGAATTTAGCTTCAAAATTAAATAATTTACATTCACTAAATTTTGTTATTGGGTTTTCAATTAAGTATAAGTTTTACATTTCAGTTACTATTATTGTATAAATTTTAATCAAGCAACAATCAAGACTTAACATAGTTATCAGTAATTAATTGTTGTGATAACTTGTATTGATATTATTTTAAATATTAGAACGATTACTGCCTTCCTGCTTTCCTATTTATAGGTTTGTTCGAATAAACATTGCTGTCTTCCAGAAGTCAACTTCAATAATTAAACTACAATCAAGGTAGCATTCCGTCATTTTAAAATTGGACCAAGTTGACACAATAAACGTATCAGTATCGTAAATATGCTTAATAATTGATTGACTATTTACTAAATTATTATTGTTATTTAAAAGAGATTATTCATAACACTACGTATAAGTAATACTAATTGCAAACTTTTGAATTTTGATTAATTTTCTTATTTAAATTGTTAATTAATGCATTATGTTGTTATTTTTATACGAGTTATCATTTCTGTTTCTTGTGTAAGGCAACTACAACTGCGAAGCAAGTGTTTTCTAACAAATATCAACTTTTTATTATTTTTAAGATCTGTCAAATTAATATTAATTTGTCTGGAGCCTTCTAGTAAAGGCTTACTAAGCAATTATTCCTAGAACATACACCCTGAGATACGAGCTATCTTTTATAAGTAAATTCTTAACGATTTTATAACAAAGAACTTAATTTTCTTAGAAATTTTACATTACACATATACTTCAGAACTGAAGCTTTAAAAAATGAAATTTCAAATTGTAAATTTTTAACTAATCATTTTCAGTTCGAATTGACACCAACTCATATGATGACTTCGATAAAACGTGCCGAATAAGGTTTTAACATTGGATACAAAACAATTGACCAACTTCCTTTTTAAAAGACTACTACACAACTTGCAAAATTTGACTGGATACTTGTAAACTGGGTGTTCTAAAGAAATTTCTGTAAAAACTTAACAAACAAGATTACCGAGATTTCTCAATTATTACAAAAAGAACATTTAATAAATGGGTTATAATTCTAATTGTGTTTAATAAAAAGAGTATAACAAAAATGCAATATAACCTAATATAACCTAAATAACCCTAAGTTATTCATAGGTAGAGGTTTTCACACGGAAATTGTTTGGATTTGTTTCACATTAAAAGTTGCCCCTTACGGAAATTGAATTTACCTGCTATTGAATTTTTATATTTAATAAACGAAAATGCTTAGCATAATTAACTGAAATAGCAAAACTAGTTATTTGTAAAACATTAGTGCCGTAACCCAGCACATTTATAAGTTCCGAACAACTTCGGTGAACTATTCAATATCAAAAGAAAGGAACACTAATATTTGACATCTAGCTGTTTTGTGTCGCCATATCGCTTCTAAACATATATAAGTGAAATTTATTGGATAGTCCATCCCACACAGCAATTATCGCTTGTATGTGCACCTAAACGAACATCTCAAGTTCGACGAAAATAATGAGGTAAGAGAATAAGTCATCGCGTGGTTCTATTTGAAAACGACGTACTTCCATAGCTATGCGATGCAGAAATGGGTTCCACGATTTAACAAGTAATTGCGACGTGGCAGCGATTACGTTGTAAGGTAACCTGAATGTTTTGTAAGCTACAAATCATTTGAATGCATAGTGACTTTTGTAGCTTTAACTTCTAGAAGTGCCTTTAACCAAATCTAAAGAATTAGTGTTTTAATAAATATTTAGTGCTTTAAAGTATGTGAAAAATTTCCTTGTAATTTGTGAATCTACTTTTAGCTTAGTTTTGTTTTTCTCATAGGATACCGCTTTGTTAACAATATTATTACAATCTTTTGTAACTTTATATTACTTTTCCAACAAAATTTGTAGTTTTGAGTTTGAAAGCGTCTTTATAATTTCAACGATAACGTAATAGCTATTTGTGTATTACGAGCGCACATTGTAGCTTGAGACAGCAAATTGACACGCGACGCACAGCGAAGCGCGGCAGGGTGTCAAGAGTGACAATGTCTCTTTGCACTCAAATTACACATAAGATTTTTTCTACAATAGCATTAATGATACCAAATTCTAGATATATAGCTTTATTTAACAATATTTAATTAGTATAATATAAGAATAAATTAGTTATTCATTTTTTATCATGGAAAACTAGTAGTAACCATACTATAAATGTTGTCGTCTGCATGAAATATAATTTTAAATGTTATTTAGTCATGACATATCTGATACGATGTTCTAGCGAGCGAAAAAGTTACTTTGCCGTTTTAGAGCGAAAAACTGGCACTCCTCAGAAAATATCATTTTGCGTTGACATTAGAAAGTGTAAGAGTCGACTTTGAATAGTGATGGTAAAAAAATATATTTATAGCGCAATGTAAATTGAAAATATTTAAAAAGGAACTACCTTAATATCCAGCCATAACAACAAATTATAAAATTAATGAAAACACTGCTGGAAAGTATTTATTTAAATGTAGGCAATAACACTTGAATTAGAAAATGCTACCTATTCTGAAGCATGCCAAATAGTTGTACATAATCGTATAAGTATGTATGTGCTTGCCAACAGCCTAACATTTCTCTTTTAATATCTTGATTTCCTAGATAGTACTTATATGAAACTATCGATTGACGTTTGTTAAAATTTTATATCAAATTAACTATATGCAGTTTCCTGATTTTCTAAAACATAAGAAGCTTCAATATTTTCAGCTTTTGTAAGTGTTTACGATTTATATATATATATATATATATATATATATATATATATATATATATGTATGT
>JAHWXV010503848.1:0-16026 GCA_024586415.1 Phrixothrix hirtus | reverse complement strand
AAAAAATACGTGTCTTTTATTTTTTGATGTTCTACAACATATCAAAAAATCAATGACATCGGTGAGTTCGGGTTGGGGCCCTTTCCTTGTAAGTAATTGTCTAAGTTTTCCATTATTGCAGTCTGATAATGTCCAAAGTACTGCTAATAATTTATAGGTAATTGATTTTCTTCCTGAATCATTCTTCGGTCTGCGGCTACGTTTTCGATTTTATCAATCCTTTGTCACTTCGCCGGTGTATGATAAACTTTACATTGAATTAGAAAATCAAAGTTTATGAAATTATAAGGAGAGGTTCCAAAGAGCGTGCACATTAAAATAAAAGTGCCTGTAAATGGTACTTTAATTGAAATAATTCTATTGATTACAGCAAGATAGCACCCCAGGTATTAACTGTACAGAGACGTGAGAGGACAACACCCGGCATTCCTATCTAAAATATTAATAAACAACTGTGGCAATTGTAAGGGGCTAGTGGGAACGAGTGGGGAATACATATAGTACGGTGCTAATGCGCATGTCCTGAAAAACTTGTGACAGGTTAAATTTTTATTATTTTTATGCATACTAGTAGTGTATTAAACATTTAGAAACTCAATTAGGAATGCAAGTTTAATAATTTTTTAACCAGATTTTTAAATTGCCGTCACTGAAAACGTTTTTTAATATAACTTCGAAAAAGGCGGTATAATATACAGGAAAATATTATGTACGTTGTACTTATTGATACTTTAAAGTTGTTTTAATTTGGTTTTTACAAATACATAATTATTAGTAATAAAAACAAACATCAAAGTCTCATTTAGAAATGTTCAAGCAAATTTTAACGAAAAATTCAAATTGTATTTACGCGCATGCGCAGTTGCACCATACTATTATACACCGAATTTTTCCATAATACAAGTACCTGAATGCCGGGCCTAGTCCTCTCACGTCTCTGTAACTGTAGCTAACCTAACTGTCATTGTGATCTGTATTGGTCACATGACGTCTGCAGCATTGTTTAATGCTTGGTAAACATGTTGTTTTCCCAAGAGTAACGAATTTTCATTCTTGAATATTGTTCTTCAGTCATATTGTACGTATTGTATACGAATTTCGTAGAAAACATACAAATGCGGTAGTGCAGAGTATTTCGACCATAACGAGTTTGATACCGTTTTCAGGAATGCGGATCAATCGTAGACAAGAGATCGACAATTTTACTCATGCTAAACTGGCTGAAACTAAGAATCCGATAAATCATTCGTATGGAAGTATTCAGAGAGCGATAAAGGGTTTACACATTCGGATCAAGAAAAGCGCATACTGTACTTGTACATGTTTCGGGTACTTGTTGACAACCATGAAATTTCAGAGCTTGACCATGTTTTCTTTACAGATAAGGAGTTGTTTTACCTTAATGGCAACGTTGACAGTCAAAATGCTAGAATTTGGTCTACTGAAAACCCTCATGTGTAACATGAAAACCCCTTGCACTGTCAAAATATGGGGGTGTGGTGTGCCGTACCACGTTGTCGAACAGTGGGTCCCATTTTCTTAAAATTACAGTGAATAGTGTTATGTGCCAAGATATAATTACACAGTTTATTGCAGTTTTTAAGGGTGATGAACGTGATTGTTGGTAGTAGCAGGGCGGTGCCACACATCTAATGAAACCATGCATTTCCTGCACAAATATTTTTGGTGAACGTATCATTTCTAAAATTATGGTCCCCACATTTGCCTGATTTGACTCCCTGATTTCTTCCTGTGTGCTTAACTTACAGGAAATGTCTATAAAAATAACCTACATACATTAAACTGAATTAAGATGAACATAACGACGAAGATTAACACAATCAGCGTACACATGCTCCACAAAGTGACCTCAACCATTGTAGAAAGTGTTTGAACGTGCACTACTGAACGGAGTAGCCATTTTGAGTATAATTTTTAAAAACTCAAATGTAAACGTTGAAAAATAAAAAATCCTTAAATACTTGATTACCTTGATATACGTGACTTTTAAATTTCTTAGTAGTACAAATACCCTTGTGTGCTTAAAACTAAACTAACAAAATAAAGAAATAGACTGTTTTTCAATTTAAATTTTCAATATTTTTGGAATTCCTTTACTTGCATACAATATTTTTAGCTATTGTACCATTGCCCTACAAAAGGAATAGTTTCCCTTTATCTCATCTACCAACATTTCTAATGGGGTCTATACAATGAAATTGCATTATTTACTAGTTATTTATAGTTACCCTTGAACCTAATAATAGCAATTGTGGTTTGCTTTAGTTTCCACATTCCATCTACGTTTATTAAACAGTAAATTCTTTGCGCCAGCTTCTTCCTCAGCTGTTCATTTTGTTGCCGAATATGGACACTTAATTTCGATTAATTCGTTATTATTAATTATTCCATCCGGATTGGCATCAAGATATGGTTGTTCTTCAAATACAAAAAGACCGTATTCATGCACTGTTTTCTGAAACTTTTTTTGAAAATATCGTTTTGCAAAATCTTCGTGTTATGTTCCGCACTTAGCGGCCGGTGATTTAATTGCTATAAGATTTAGTAATCTATTAAACATTATTTTGTGAACATTGTCAATGTCGAAATATTGCTTCGAACAGTTAGAAGACGCCCGAATGAAACTGCATTAAGCAATAAAGGTAAGAACTGAAATTAAGTGCAATATTGGCCCCATTAGCTCGGAAATCCAAATAAGATTGATAACTTAGTACTACTTCATTTAATTTAAAAAAAAAAATTAGACTTGAAAACATGTTACCCATTACTTTCAATTACACTACAAAAATATGAAGTGCTTCATTTAGAAAAATTGGAATTGGATGTGTTGATTGTTCAAAATACCTTTTGGACATTGTACAAATATTTAAACTTTAGTTATATCTTGGCATATGTGAGTAGTCTCTTAAGCGCTAGTATACTTAAATTTTTAAAAGAAGGAACTGAAAATTGACAGCAATATTACACATGAAATGGAAATTAGATATTAGCTAAGAGACAACAATAAAATTCATAACTTGTCACCGCTTTATTGTATTTCAAACAACTTTAAACTTGGATACGGTTACATATTACTATAAAGTACTCCATAAAAATATGGGGTATTGTATTTAAGAAATCATGCTTCTTTAGGGAACGGAAATTTAGGACATCCCGTATATTCCATATAAACTTCAGAACTTGCCTTCTTTAGTCTTATTCATATCTTCCCTATCAAGATTTTATAAAACTAATGATAAGTGTACAATCAAAGAACGGCACCTAAAATGGACACCCTGTATAGTTGGCATTTATTTATCTACCTTTTTCATTAGGTCTATCTATATTTATGTATTGTATTATTCTTATCCCAAATTTCCACACAAAAGTGATGCTGGAACTCTTGAAGACGTAATTTTAGAGAATGTTGGGCAAGGTAATTAATTATACAGGGTTTTCAAAATTAAGTCGGAACTATTGCTAACTTTCTTATCAAGTTAGCTATGAAGTCGGCCAAATTGGCAAACTAATGTATTATTTTATGCTGATTTAGATGATTGAAACAAAAAGAAATTGACAGTCATATTCTCGAAATATCGATAAAATCGTACTTTTCTTTAATGGAACACCCTGTATATAATACTTCCAATCGACGAAGAAATACATTCTGAATAAGATTTCTCTTATATCATACTATCCTAAAGTAAGAAATTAGTGGAATATCTATGATTTTTTAATTTCACAGAGAAGGTCGTGATTGAACAAATAATCGATTGTCTGATAACTGTCGTAATTAAAGTCAAAGTTTTGTAAGTGTTTTTAAGTAAACGACTTAGTTGTGCTAATTATTATTTCTCCATATTAATAATGCCTTTTAAACATTGAGAAAAATGCAATATGCTAGAATATTATATTTTATGTCAAAAACACCCCCAAACGGCTCGTTAACGTTACAATGTTTCGTTTCCTGAGCGTAACTTAGATAGAAGGTATTTTTTGTTTTTGTATCATAAATTTAGATCGAAGGAGAATACTTTTTCTAGAAGTAGAGTTAAAAAGTAGTTTATAAGTAGCGAAACAACTGAAATTGAAGTGTTAGCATACTTCGAAGCCTGCCCTAACAACTCAACGAATGATTTAATGCGTGGATTATGCTTGGGAACCATTCACAACATTCTGAAGAAGCACAAATTTTTACCGTACAAATACAGACTCACAGAGTCCCTGTGGCCAGGTGATCAAGGAAGACGCCTGCATTTCTGTCAATGGTTTATTAATCAAATCAGATAAAATCAAGATTTTTGGCGATTGATTTTATGGACGGATGAAACGAACTTCTCCAATAGTGGTATGTTCAATAGAAAAAGCTATCACTATTGGAGTCGAGAAAATCCGCTACGGACCCGTTATTGTAATCCTGAAAGACGCTTCAGCGTTAATGTATGGTTTGGATTGATCGACTCGAGAATTATCGGTCCCGTATTCTATCAACGGACTTTAACCAGTGCACGGTACACTGAAATGTTGACAGCAATACTTCCAGAGTTTGCAGATGATCTGAATTTAATTGATAGACAATTGATCTTCTTTCAGCAAGATGGTGCTGCTGTCCGTAATCTTCAACAGGTTTGTAATTTATTAGAAGAAAATTCTGGTAACAGATATTTAACAACAAACGATCCTATGCGCTGGCATTCTCGCTCGTCAAATCTTACCCCTTTAGATTTTTTCTTCTGGCGATATTTAAAAGATGAAGTGTATAAACGGCGTTATGAAAATCTCTACTACCTCCAGCAATGCGTTATAAATGTTGTTAACAATATTGACCGTAGAACCATTTCGAAGGCCACTAAGCGTGTTTACAAACACGCTGAAAAACGTATAGAACAAGAAAGGGAAGCTTTCCGGCGTTTACTTTAATGTTTTTCACTTTGTGACGTTTCAGTCCTTACTGAAAAGTGTACGAAGAATAAAGAATTTGCATTCTACCCGGTGGTAGCACTTAGTCGTGAGTTCTTTGAATAGCTCTTGTTGGTCCTGCATACTTCTGTCTCGATTAGTCTACTGGTCGGAATTCCGGCGAAAAGGCTCGTTTACGGTGGACGTCGTTCTTGCAAAATGGCGTCGCTCGAACTTCGGTCACGAAACGAATTTTCAGTTAGTGTTCGCTTCTGTCATCGGCGGAACTAAAAAATATGTAATAACTCTAGTTTATTGACATAAATAAATAAGTAATTCAAATGATACAAATAAATAAGTGATTCAATTGACATAAATAGGTAAGTAACTCAAAAACAAAAACAAAATCATTCTAGTTTGTTAGTAAAGTAATTAAACATCTAAGACAGCATACAAAGTAAATTATTTACAAATACTCGCGTTCGTAAATTAAATCGGGGTTCATATGAGACTTGTAAGATGTGCGTGATATGACTTCTGTAGCGGTACTCGGGTAAACCGCGGGCACAAGTTTCCCAGGCTCGGTCAATTCCTGTTCTCCTGATATGTATGATCGCACGGGTCGGCGGTATGCTTAGAGGTTAGTATATGCGTGTGTCGCTTTCAACACTCGGGGCCTGTAGCTTGTAGCTTATATCGGGCCAGATGGAGGCGAGAATCTGACGTGTATTCGCGACCAGAGATGCTATTCAATAGGCGCCATCCGTCTCTGTCGAAAATAGCGTCGTTTCTGTAAATCGCAACCCAGCTACACATTTACAAACGGTAGACAATTTTGTTCAGTGAATGGCCTCGGTTCTTTTTAATGTAATTTAATTTAATTCCCAGTCCTGTACAAGTTCAAATATTACAATTCATATAATGTCATAAATTGAACAGAAAAAAAAGTACAAAAAGAATAAAATGAATACATATTAAAAACTTAAAAATAAAAGAATTAATCTTGTCATCGTTACAACAACGTGCTTGCAAACAACTCCGTAAAGGTCTGGTTTACAATTCGGCTGCAATATCGTCAGAAACGCTCAGTTATGAAGGATCTCAAGGTTAAAATATTCCGAACTCGGTCTATCTTCGTTACAGAGCAACAGAGGCTAGAACGTCGTTCTAGAATCTTTATATTTAGAACTCCAGCATATGGAATCTTCCAAAGGTGTTGAATGGCGATCGGGCTTTCAACAGATTGTACAAGGGAAGTTGCGCCCACCTTGCTGTAAAAATTATCAACAAAATAGCTTTACTTAATACAAAATCTTTTACGTTACGCACTAGGCAATGTCTCGTACACAGTCTCATAAGAAGACTGGTTTTCGGTTCGTGAAAGCGTCTTATTTATACTTAAATTGGTATTCGCGTTCGTTGTTATGCGAATACTGATTTGGATGGCTTTCTTTGTTTGCTATACTAATGATACGGATAACAACTGCATGTGTTTAAACCATTCGTTTGCGCAACATAATTCAATACCCTTAGTTAGTTATTTGCTAATTAATTAATATTTAAATAATCTGAGATCGTTGTTTATGTTACTTGCGGTTGATTATCAAGACGATGTTGACTAATTTCGGACGGTAACGGATAATATTTGCATCAGATTGCGTAATTTTAATTAATTGGTTTATAGCATTTTTACAACAGCTTTTAATTAAGTAATTTTTCTATTTCTAATTTAAACTAAACTTGTGCACACTCGCGCGGTATTTGACACTTTTTTAAAGTTTGTGAAGTCTTTAATTCAGTCTTATTAATTACACTTCCGTATTTATTAATATAGGGAAATGCGTAGAATTTTAGGAATTCTATTAAATCGCGTTTCGCGTTATTATGGCGATTCGTAGAAACCTTACAACTTATTTCTCTTTTAAAGTGTATTAAATGAATACAGTAAATAACTGGTTCTTAAATCACGACCTCTGTAAAATTAGAAAATGATAAATATTTCCCTCATTTCTTACTTTAGGATAGTATGATGTAAGACAAATTTTGTTCAGAATTTAGTTCTTCGTCGATTGGAAGTATTATATATAGTATGTTCCATTAAAAAGAAAGTACGTTTTTATCGATATTTCGAAAACGTGCTTTTTTGTTTCAACCATCTTAATTAGCGTAAAATAGTACATTAATTTGCCAATTTAGGCGACTTCGTAGCTACCGTAATAAAAAAGTTAGCAATAGTGCTGACATAAGTTTGAAATCCCTGTATATTTAATATCTAATTTATAATATAAAAATTACAGTTACTATTTCCAGGAAGTACTATTTATGCGGATATGTGGCGTGGGTATAATAATTTGGGACGATTGGAATATATACATGCAAGTGTAAATCATAGTATAGGGTAGCACCGATAAATTCTGCAATCTAGTAAATCAAATGTTAATTTTCAACAACTTCTTTCACTACTATCTTTCAAAATATTCACCCTGAAACAATTTTTTGGCATAAAACTAGAAATGCAAAATGCTTTCCTAAACTGGTAAATCTTAAACAAAATAGATATATACATATTTCAAATAATTTATGGTTTTTTGCGAGCACAAGTAAAGTCGACTAGAGTGAATTATAATTCACGGATTCAACTGGTTTTGGATAACTCAAAATGAGACAGAAGACACTTGATAAATTTAAAGTTACACATTGTTAACCATCCTTAATTGCTATAAACTCCTTAATTTGTTATTTTATAAAAAAATGTATAAAAGAAAACACCTTTAGAGAAATTAGTTCCATCTTCTCATATAGGGAAAAATGTAAATTTTTGATTTTATATTTTTTATTTCAAAATCTGCGAGATTTAAAAAACTAAAAATAGCAAAAATATTAAAAGTGCACTGAAGTACATTAGCTGTAGATCTTTCAGAATACGTGAGTTACTGACAATATGTTGCAAGATATAGTAATAAAGAATTTCTTGAAATTGTAATTGGATGATTTTCTTAAAGTATATTACATCGGCTTTTTAAACCATTTCTATCTAAAGAGACTAAATTTAAATTACCCATTTGCCGCTCAACAAGAATCAAACCAACTACTTTTTTTGTATTTAAATAAATGAAATGTGCCAATAAGTAATTATCAAACTGAATACATGTAGGTTAGTAATTAATTTATTTACAGTAAAAATCGAAAAATATATTTAAATAATTTCTTATGTAGTTGCTAATTATCATATCAAATTTTAACTCACATATCTACTATTTACATTTTCGACCTAGCAAAACTTAATCAATGTTACAAACATTTATGGGGATACAGCTTTATTTCAAAACTATTACAAATATTTGCACAGTTCAATAATATCATACATGCTTATTATTAAAGAAGAATTTGAAGCGCCTTTGTTTCCCGCTACAGGACTGGACAATACCTATAGATACACTTTGTAACTTATAAATAATAGTAACAGACACTGCATGATTTAAATATTATTCAATTCGATCTGAACATAAATAATTAAAGGTTCATTTTTATTTAATATTGGATGTTCTATACAATACGAATCAATATTGCAAAGGAAATAGTAAAGATGGTATGGTTGACCTAGTTTTTAAACTTTTAGCTTTACTTTAAGAAGTTTTAAAACACAAATTGCGATTATCCTCTTAAAAGCGAATGTACCTATACACCTTTTAAAAATATTTAAGCAGGTAGGAAATATAGATAGTTTTCATTATGGATTAAAATGAGGGATCAGAAGAATCTAGGTTGACATAGTTCAGTGGAAATGGAATAAAATTAAATTAGTATATAATAATATAATGTATAATAAAAGTCCCACTTTACTTAATATATTAAAGTGCTGAAATTAAAACTAAGCATTAATTAACTAATTTTCAGATACCAGATATCCAACTTCTACAAAATTACTTCCTCCTTGTTTCACTTAGTTAAAACATTTACTAGTCTCTTATACCTATAAGTTTTAACGTATTAATTTAATTTTGTTTTACTTTTATACAGAAATATGACATTAACTGTCTAATTTGTTGTTTAAAATAAAATGAATTCATATGTATTAATTGAGTTGAACGGATACTTGTGTTATTCTGTAAAAATGTATGAAAATATAATTAGGCTGGGGAAACTGAAGCTAATTAAATATATGATTAAAATTAACTACTTGAATTGAAAATTAAGCTATACTATAAATATATCATTCATTAAACTTATTCTAGAATCGCATGTTGATGGGTTGATAGATTTAATTCTAACTGAATATTTAATTGACCTTTACGTAATCTACCCCTGCACTATTAAATTTACTAATATGCAAATATAGGTAAATAATAAGATCTAAGATTTCAACAGTTTCTAGTTGAAACTAGTAGTTATTTTAAGAATATTAAATAATAAAAATAAATATTATAGTGTGATATTCATTAAGGATTTTCCAGGGTCAAAGTGGAAATTATGCAAGCTTTGAATTTAAAACCGACAAAATAAAATACTTTCACATGCACAAGATCAGTTGAAAATATTTTTATTATCTATTTATTCTATATTAGTACTTTGAGTGCGTTATTTAATTGGGGTTACCCTGATATTGACATTCTAAAAGGACTTCTACTAATGTAGAAATAGTTAAAACCACCACCGGTAAGTAGTCCGTTACTGATATATGTACAATTTTTGGCCATAAGGAATTGAATATTTTGAATATACGTAGATATTTCGGTACAGCACTCTTTTTAAGTCAGGTACGAGGAGGGTTCATACCAAAAAAGTAAAAATCCTTCAACAGTCGCGTTTTAAAGTTAAATCTACTATTACTGATCACCGAGTCACTTCTGGTAGTTCAAATTATATCTTTTCGTGTGAATCACGATTATATTAATTACGTACCATTAACAATTTCATTCAGATGTATTAAATATGAAATGAATCAGGTGTTTTGTAGAACGACTTGACAACGCGGGATAAAAATTATCGATAAACTAAGAAAATTACATTATAGCAGATGAAAAGTTTGAAATAAAAATGTCTTTCAATTTTGGTTCAAATGAACAAGGAATGCGCTATCGAGCGGACTATTAAAGCAATCTTCCCTTAATAAGATTACATACAAAATTCGCAAGAATTGACACTGCCATTATTTAATTGTTAATCAAATTTGAAATATGGTGAATACTGAAATTATTGATTAAGTAATTTGATGCTTTCAGAAAGATACTTTATTGTATATTCAAAAATTTTTTTCAAGATCAGTATTTATTTGAATCAAAATGGTTCTGTTGTATATTTTTCTCCAGACCAGAAAAGAGAAGATTACGAGTTTGTGATATCTGAGAGGCGCATGTAAAACTATGAACGCTATAAGAAGCGTGGGAGTAGGCAGAGAACAAACAAGTTTACAACCGGCATCGCATACAATTCACGACAGGGCCAATTGGGCAAAAGTAAGTTTACCTAAATTCAACGCAAAAGCGACGAATTCGTGAACGGCGCCTAAGCCTGAAAACAGGAGTAACAAGGAGATGGCAAATTTCTTCAAGTAAAGTGATACGATGCGCTCGGATATGTCCATTGAGGTGTAATAAGCAGCAACATGTTTAAAGGCTAAATATTAAGGAACGCAAGACTTTGTAGAGCAACACATGAGAGTGGACCACCGAAATAAAGAAATTGGTACATACCAAATTTCACTACGTGAAGCCGCACTTAAAAACAAAGAAAACAAAAGGGCATACAAACTTGCGAAGGAGGCAGCATAAATGTATCCAGGATGCGATGTAAAGTTAAGGTGGTGGTTGAGCGGAAAATTAATGACGAAACACGTGCGAAATAGAAACCTAACCTACGCACTAGAAAAGCCATCTCGGTGTCGCTCGGTGTCCGAGCCGTTCAGTCACAGGGATTTGTTCCTTATTTGGCTAAAATACGCTAAGTGAATGACGGGGAGCGCGTAGCCACAGTATACATTGCTTCGCATATTGTTTTTAAGTGTTTTCTCGAGAGACCACATAGCATGATTAATACTGCAGAACTCGCAGAAGAATTGAAATGAGAGGTCTAGCTTCTCAATTGAGTAGGGAAGTCCGATCAGTTAAAATACAGAACTTTAACAGAAATATCGGTAATAATAAGTGCTGCAAATGTTTGCTGGACCTTCTTAATTTAGTTGTGGGCCAGAATTAACAGGTTTATCTACGTCAGTTGTCTTTAAAGTAGTTGTCAGTTATGATTCCTTTTGAGATGATACTAAGCTTCAAGTATCAGCCAAAATATGCTCGAACCCTCGAAAGACGTTTTAATTTTTCTTGCCGCTTTTAACTTCGCTTAAATTTTAAATTTTGAATTTAGTAAGGTGCGAATTTCATTTAATGATGTTTCGGCGCATCGTTTTTGATAGTCGCGTGTTGATAAAATCCCGAGGTCGAAAATTGCGGTTGGCGATAGAAGAACTTTCACTTGTATTAAAACTTTTATTTATGGAAGTGTAGATGTTTGTGTCTAACTCCCGTATTTATTTTAGACGCTTCAGATTTTGTGTTCATCATTAAGGATAATTCCAATCTCAATTACTGGGCCTCGTCCATTATTCGTTTCTCCCCTCATAAAATAAGGGGTAAATATACATTTTTGGTATTTATTTTTTTGTAACGCATGGCATTGTAGGAAGCACCGGGAGGCGTTTAAGCGTGGCAAGCTTTTTAGGCACCGGTCATAACTGCAGCTTTATATTCTGCATTAAGCCACGGCTGATAAGGTAGAAGAATTCCTAATTCTTAAGCTATAAATATTGTTGTCCGCTGGACAACAGAAAGAATTAAGAAAACGTTATATTCGGAGGAATTGCTGCGCTAGGGTTTCGCATTGAAATTCCGTGTACGAGTAGAGTTCCAGTCACTCAAAATATTAATACATTAAAGTTAGCTCATTTTTGTGTTCAATCGTTAATGATATACGTTTACTTTAACGTAAACTTCTTAGGTTATGCAATTTGTTTTATCATAACAGTTTGCTTCATATCACCTATAACGAATTTTAAATCGTGGCCTTCAGCCGCATTAAGTTTTGGAAAGCGAGTCAAGCTATCCGTAGCGTTATCAAATCTGTTGGTATTGAATACTTTTTTAAAAAGAAAACATTTAACAAAAATCAGTTCCTCTTCTGTTATACATTCATAGTAGTTTTATAGAAAAGCACATAATATTCGCCATATATTTGTTTATTAAGATACAATAACTGTAGGTTTACAAGCACGCAAAATTATTTCGCCAGTTTGGTTTATGTTACTCAATTTAATTAGCATCTTACATACGTCAAGGGAATCTCGGTATCCCACCCTTGAGGCTGTGGGTATCCGTTGGTAGGAGATACTGTGGCGCCCATTTTCTTTGTATATATAATTGTAAGATATTTATTATTAGATGTCAATTAACTAGCCTACGAATATATTACCAGTGCTTGACAGTTTTTTTTCTTGTTTGTTTTATACAGAACCCAGGCTGCTACCTGAGACTATACAACCCTGGCCAAAGGCATCCCGAACCAAAAGGAATAGTTACAAGACGTACATTGTTGTTTTCGAAGTTGGCATCCAGTATCAGGCAACTGGTCCTACACTTCGAGGTTAGAAACAATAAACCTCAAATACCATTTGCTAATAGATTATCTCTTAAATTCAATCGAATAGATGCATTACCAGGAAATGCTAATAACTATCTAATTTTGATGTATATTTTTACTTCATCATATAAGTTTGACGGTATTTGACGGTATTTCATAACCATCTCAATTTTGTGCTAATAAGTAATACTTCTAAATAATTATTTCTGCTAATAATTTTTTTACGTTAGGCAGAGTAATTTATATTTATTAAATTACTAATATTACTAATAATTTCTTATCGCATTGTTTCCTGAAAATAATTAATATATATATATATATATATATATTAATATTAAAAATAGTTACGAGTAGTACTAAAATTAACCAAATCTTGCTTTGCATTATATGTAGAATTATTTTGTACATGTATCAATTTTAAATCAGCGATTAGTAAAATATTGTTTTAGCGTGTTAGATGGAAATGTTAACCTACTTATGAAATTTCATTAAATGGCCTTCACTGACTTTAAAATTAATTAATATTTCAAACTTTATACTTAGTTTAAAATTCTGTCTATTTTCCATTTTTAGTTTAGGTTAAGAAGTTTCAAAGTTAGAGTGTATTTTGAAATAAAAACTTTAGGTATATGTCGTAGTGTGGGTATAAAATAAAAATCTTAAGTACATAAATATTTAGGGAATAATAATTATGAAAAATAGTAAATTCAACTGTAATTATTTGAAACAGTTATATTTTACTCTAAAATTTCTTTAATAGTTCAATATTCATATCTTATAAGTATTACCTTGAAGTGCATTGAAAAAATAAATGAACATTTTGTTATGTAGTTTTCTACAATTCAAGATTTTCAACCTTAGTCCTATTTAGGTCTGACTGGTTTCAAGCTCTACTTTAATTTTATTTAAGTATTAATAATTTAACTTTGTTTTCAACCTTATTTAGATAAATATGTAGTATGAAAGGGATTTGTAGATACTAATAATATCAAAAGTAAATAGATACCGAACAAAATATTTTTGTACTAAATTTATTTTGGTATATATCATAAGAGTAATAATAAATAAGTACTTAAATAAAAACTATAAAAAAAAACGAAATAGAATTTAAGCACATAATATTTAATTCCATAATCCACTTTCACAACAAAATGGTTTAAAATAGAGAGACTATTTAAAAATTTGAGATATTTTTTTAATAAAAGTGGCCGCGCTATATAATAGAAGTTGATTTTCAGAATACATGAGAACATCGTAAAAGTAGAAATTTTTTTCATGGCCACATAAAAATAGAATCAAGCTTAAAAAATAGGTATTTATACTGCATTACTGTGGTATGTATACATTATACTTATAAACAAAGATTTCAAACTTTATGGTAGCTTCAGCGATGTGTCGTGATTTCGCTACGGTGGTTGTATAATCGATTAAAAGATGTATAATTATATAAAATAATTGAAATAATTCCTCAAATATTTAAATATACCACATTTCAAATCGTTAAAAGAGAAAAGTTCTTAAATAAATTAAAATTAAACTCGTACGAAGAAGATATCTGTCTAAAATGCCGAAGAAATTTTCTGATATTTATTTCGACATTCTTGGATGTCATTAGAGAGACATATTCTTCAGTATTCGAAATCCTACGAAAATTACTATTCATGCTAGTTCGATTAACAATATACCTGTTGAATGCCATCTTATGATATTAGACTGTATTAAATAATAATTTAAGAAAATATCATTGCATAACAAATTATTATAAAATTTCATTTCAAGCCCAAGTACGACATAAACAAAGGATAACCTAGGTTTTGAATTATTCCAAAAATTACAAAAATGTTTCATTTATTACATACGATCTTTACAAATTTGAGAAAAACGGAAATACTCAAGTATATATTTAATAAATTTGCTTTTAAAATTTTTAAACTCCAATTAATTCATAGCCATAAACTTATTCTTTAACTAAAAACTACTTCTTGTTTGAAAATAACTGGATAACCACTAAAGACGTGAGAACTCTATAAGCAAAACCCTGCAACTGCATTTTATATTTCATACTTTTATTTGAACTATGGGAAAGTAACAAGTATGTACATACGAGATATTGGCGAAATATTTAAATATAAAAAAAGACTATAAATAAAATTACCTACGAGGCAAAGAACATTGTTTAACACGTTAATTGCCAAGGTGAAAAATGAAATTTCGTGTAGTAGCCAAATTTTTTTATCCCTTCCCTTTCCAAGTGGCCAATATAAATAGTACGCGCCGTTTAGCAGTGGCCGGTATATTGTAACGCTTTCAAACTTGATACCGACATCCACGCGATAACACGTGATCGATCATTTGGTGAGAACTCGCATCGCGCGATATTGCGGGATAGGCAAGAACGTGGTAGTAAAATAGTATAAATAGTATAAATTACTTTTAAACAGCTTTAAATAGCAATGGCATAGACGTTCGGATTTAGAGCAATAAAATTTATGCATGTTTGTATATAAATACAGCTCGCCCGTTTTAAGCTGAGAAAAAGTTTTACACTGGCATAAGATGTTTGGAGAGAGCACGGCTTTTTATACTCCGATGTAAAAATCCATTGAAATTATTATCAGTACGCTAGCAATCTTGAAATGCTTAATAAGCTGCGATGTTGTGTTTTTATTTTTAAAAAATATTTCAAAGAAAGAATTAGACATTAGTAACACTATAAAGTGAAATTAAAAAACATTTAGGTATCGCAGTAGGTATATCAGTGGCTTCTATTTACCGAATATGAAAAGAAACAAAAAGTGATAAGAAAATCGACAACCCATCATGTAAAATCTAAGCGTCATATTGATTCTGATGATGCCTCCAAAGACAGCTTTTATAATTTTATTTTAAAGTTAACATTTGTACTATACGTATTTACGTTTTTCAACAGTTTTATATTTCATGAATAGTATCTGATCTTATTTATTTATAAAACCTGCGTATGCATGTAACATTTTACTATTTGTAATGCAATATTATAATAAATTTAACATATTACTTCATAAAACATCACCTATTAATGTAGGCAATGCATTAACAACAATAGGCTTTCTGTTTTGAAAGTACTTTACAGTATAATGCTAGTAAAAGAGCACGATTTGTCACGTATTAAACAAGAGGCTGTCGACTCAGTCTTTCTCAGGTTATAACGGCTAAGCTGTACATTGAATGCATGGTATTTGTCAGTGTGTGCTATTATCTTTTTCAATAGGCTATTTGGTTACGTAATAAAAGAGTCTTCAGATTATAAGCAAAAAAGACTATAGCAGAAAGCATTTGAGAGGAAATAATGTAATTAAGGATATACAAAGTTACTATTGGATGCTTCCATCTGCATATTGTCCCGTGGTTTAAATTAATTCATTTAATAAAAAATACAACATATATTTGCTGATGTAGTTAGTTTGGCTCCAAATTATATATATATATATATATATATATATATATATATATATATAT
>JAHWXV010503833.1:0-10548 GCA_024586415.1 Phrixothrix hirtus | reverse complement strand
GGGATTTTCTCGAAAGCAGCTATAACTTTTATTTTTAAATGTGCTACGGTTATTATGTATTCAATGCCCCTTTATGTAAACTTAACAGTTTTTCTGAAAACATGCGTTGAGGCAATTTATCAGAGAAAATTTCCGGAGTTAAGCTGCCATTTGCCTGTCCAGTAACTTGGATGGGTGACCATTACAATTATTGTTTCCAAAATAAACGTAGACAATAATGTAATAATTTGTGGACACTATTGGCATATGTTCGTAAGAGAAAGTCGTGTGTTGTTTCACACCATATTTTTTTGTATCTTTTTCTATTTATCAGTCCAAGTGAATTCATATTCGTTATATTATTTTTAGTTATTTTCACTGTTTCAGTATTTTAATGTCAATTTTTCATCTGTATATACAAAAATTGTCGAAATCAATCAGCTATCGGTGACGTAGAAAAAATATCCCTCAAGTAAAGTAGATGTAAAAAGATTTTCTAAGGTATTATAATAAATACAACCGCCTTGACGTAAAACCCCATGCACCCGTATTGATGAAATATAATAACCTAAAAAGCAACATAGTGTTTCTTTATAAAATGGAATGTTCTAATTGTAGTCAACCAAAAGACATTTTAAAATGTTAGAGTGGTAATATTCTATGAATGTAATGCCATTTCTTGCAGCATACTTACCATTAACTTGGTTTTAAAAACGAATCCAATTATTTTACAAATATTAGAGTATATCCTTTTATTATATAGGATTCAGGATTAAGCAATTCCAACGCGTTTAATATTCAAATGCAGCTTCTTACAGTATGTTATTTTGAATAACGAAAGTAGAATTAGGATTTCCATTTTAAATAGAGCTTATAACCATCATTACAGCAATCGGGATTTTCTTTGCTATTAAACGGACTTTCAATATTATGAAACATAATTTTCAAATATAAGGTAGATCATTCAGATATGATTTTTAGATTACTTTTAGTATTTCTAAAATAGCATTCAAAATATATTTATGAAAAGAAGTTATATGAGTTACTTCACAATGGACGACAACAACTTATTTTAAATTACTTTTAAGCTTTTATCGCTCTACGTTCAAATTCAAATTCAAGTAGTTGGCCCTGGAATTTCCCATAAATAAAACCGAAAGTGGTTATCAGATAACGAATACATTTTTCACCAATATTTACTTCAACTTTGGTGAAACAATTTAGCCGATTCCACATTGTGAATTTTTAAAGATAACTTCGGATAAAAATGTCAATTTTGAGTAAATTGAGTTTTCGTTGGTCACCGAAAATACTATGTACTCGTATGTACACATTTAACCCGAAATTTACCTATAGTTTTCTATTCAAATAAAACTTGCATGAAATAACTTATACTACTTTTCGAATTACTCTTCTTGCAGCCTCTATACATTTTCACCATCTTCTCGGGAGCTTTTCTTCTTTATAGAATGTTTTTGGTTGCTCGCCGAGTGAGTTGTGCACAAAGTTCTTGGTATCTTCAATGTGCTCAAATTAGATGCTTTCTAAATCTTATTCTAGAGGTTGAAACAATTGTAAATCGCATGAAGATGGATCGAGGCTATAACGGGGATGAGAAAGTGTTTCCCAATAAAATTTCTTTAACATATCTTTAGTCGGTTGGACGGTTTGAGGACATGTATTATCGTAAAGGAGAATGACACTCCTGATTGATCGCTTAGGTTTTTATGTGCGAAAAGCAGGTTTAACTTTTTCAAAAAATAGTTGACAATAACAGACAGCATTTTTTTGGATCTCAATACACCTTTGCAGATGAAGGACAAATTTTTCTATTTCAGGAACTGGCGATGTGCTGTGCCTCCATTCTAAGCTTGAGCGCTTCCTTTTTGGGTCAAAATAATGATCCCAAGTTTTATTGTAAGTGAGAAAGTTGTTCAGAAATGTTTCTCCTTCTTGTCTAAACCGCCTTAGAAGCTTTGCTGTAACTTTAACTCTTTTATGCTTTTACTCTATAGAAATCAGCATGTGACTTACCTGGCGCAAGTTTTTTAAACCACAATTTTACTTCAATAATTGTTTGAACACTACCTACGCTTATTTTTAGTAATCTTGATAAATTGTGAACAGAAATTCGGCTATTAGGGCGGTTAAGCTCATCAACGTATTTAATGTGTACATCAGTAATGGATGTTCGAGGTCGTCTAACGTGTGTCAAATTTGCGATATCTTCTCTGCTTTCGTGGAATTATTTACACCAATGGTATGGATAAAACATGGATCCAAGATGGTTTCTCTCAAAAAAATTAATGTTCAAAAATCGGCAAAAAAGGCATTCGTTTCAATTTTTTGGGACAGAAACAAAACAATTATGCCGAACTACGTGTGATTTTCTTGCAGGACCGTACTCCTGCTCACCAGTAAACTGATGAAGTTAGCTTTGAATTGATCGCTATTCCCCTTATTTGTAATATTTATCTCCATCGGTCCATTATTTATTTCCAAAGCTAAAAATAAATTTCAAAAGAAACCTTTAAATGAATGATCAGGAATAAGAGCCATGGGTGAGGGGGTTGTCGACCTAAACAAAGACTATTTAGCGTTGTACTAAATATATAGAGTTACAAAGTGAGTGCTTTGAATAACTAAACATTTGTCTTGAAATACAGAGAGGTCTATGTCGTACGATATAAATTCAAGCTTTAGGGTCCCTATTTTTCACGCTGATAGAAACATGCAGAAACGTGAAAGACACTGATAAAGATGCTGGTTTTCTTTCAGGATAGGTAAGATAGGTGACAGCACCATCCGACTTAAGAAGTGTAAGAATCTTAAAGTTGCGATGATTGTATTTCCAAAATAGTGTTATCAATGCCAAATTCATTATGTATTAATTGAGAAACGCCAGGATGATGTGCATGAAAGATATTGTGCGTGACCTCTCATTTACAAGTCGTGCCAGTCGTGCGTGAATTGGTTCACACTGGGTAAGAATTCATCAAAGAAACAGTTTGCAGCAGCCATCCAATCGTGACATTGACCTAGGGTCCATTTATAACAATAGCTTTTTGGTGTAGGTTTTCAGAAACATTTTTGCGATTTTAGAACTTTTTAACAATTTCTAAAAAGTTAATAAAAAGTCTGTAGTGCCACGTGTTCCTAATTATTGTTAATTACATGATTATTCTTCAAATTTATATATGTAAATTATCGATTCATGTAATTACCTAAAATACAATAATTGGTAAAACATTAAAAACATATGTATCTGAAAAATGAATTTATGGAATGAATAAAATTTAAAATAATTAAATAAAAACATTTTAATATTAGCTATTAAGGATGAAAACGTAATTAATATAAAAGCATTTTTGTAAATAAAATAAAATCCTAGTTTAATACTGGCAGGAGCACCTAGTATTTAAAAATGAAATGAAATATAAATATAAAATAGAAAACTGTAATGTCGAATGGAATATTTAGCTCATTTCGAAACCCAAAGAAATTTGTATATAAAACTCAACATGAAACACAACTCCAGACACAGAGATCACTACATAGCTTATAATTAAATTAAATTCATCAACTAAATTTGCAGTTAAAAATGATAAGGGTAACAGTATAAAAGTGCCCACAGAATATAAAGCGAAC
The DNA here is from genome assembly GCA_024586415.1 of Phrixothrix hirtus. NCBI lineage: Eukaryota > Metazoa > Arthropoda > Insecta > Coleoptera > Phengodidae > Phrixothrix > Phrixothrix hirtus. The sequence goes on along the minus strand of JAHWXV010503833.1, from coordinate 6,921 downwards.
CAGAACATTTTCAGTTCTCAAAGGTTTAATTTTTAATCCTTCTAACTTCCCGACTTGTAAATATTTTTCCACGTCCTCTTTACGAGGGTCGTTTGGAATTTGACATGCTCGGATGTGTTTCGGGACGAATACTGTCATTAGAATCTTTTGGTTCTACCGTGACCCTCAGTACGTTTTACAGAGTTACATTCGAAATTTTTGCTCCGTGTAGAAATCTGCTATAAGCATTGGTATTCGCATGTTTTTCGATAACATTAGTTATAGCCAGAAAATTGGATAAACACGATGTATGTACACAAAAGCATGTTTTCGTTGTATGACATACATTGTGAAATCCTTGAAAGTAGCGTGAAAAGGCCTTTGAATGTTTTTCTATTACTTCTTTCAATTTACAATACAAAATTAACTGTGTGTATTCTACCAATATTAACTCAAATTACCTAGCGTGAGGCCCCATATATCCTTCGTGACTTCGATTGATATAAATTGCATGACGCAGTTGGTTAAAACACATGCCGCAATACGGAATTTGCAAGTCAAAACACTGTAAAAGTGTAGCCTAAAACCATTCGCAGTATAGTATGTAAATGTTTATATATAAGAATGAATTTTAATAGATGTATAAAAATGCATGTTATTTTATTTAAATAAAATACAGGTCAAATGACTAACCTAGAATTTGGCTACTTATACACGCAGGAGAGCAATACATATTCCGGTTAGTGATATACACCTACGCTCAAAGATAGCTATGCAATATCGTCGGACTTTCGCTTTATTGTTAATATTAACTGCAACAACGAGCTAATACGAACGCACCCCGCATCTTCGTCCGTAAGTAAGTAAGCCGAAAGCCGATTGAACTAAAAATTGGATCGATACAAATATATCTTATGACAACCGCAATTCATAAAGGTTAAAGATTAAGCTATTCAATGCAAAGCAATTGATTCACCGAAAGGTTGTTGTAGTAAGTTTATAAAACTTTTGATTTGTTGTTATATAGTTTAAAGTTATTTTTTATTTGCGTTTTCCGCTAAAAGGAGTTTGTGTAAATAGAATATGAAATCAACATCAAACAAAGCGACAAAATTTGTGTCAACATGGGCTGTTCTACAAATTTTTGTTAGTAAGAAGAATACAAAAATATTTCAAAACTTGCTTCATTTTTTATCAAATTTTCTCCACCGAATTCCTATATTATTGTTCGATTTTTGAAACACTTTTCAAAATTATCGTCTAAGTCCGATTTTAGAAGTTAGATATTGAATTAAATTCTGCAGCCGCAGTATTTGCAAAATCTCCAGTTCGTATGATTTTTTCGACTTTTATAAATAAAAGGAAAGTCATCTGCGGTTACATTTCGACCATAAAGAGGGTAGCTTACAAGTTAAACTGTTAATTCGTGCAAATAACCAAAATTTTAGCGGTCATATGTGTTCTAGCATTGTCGTGATGTGATAGAATATCCCATAATCCGGAATCTTCTTCGACTGTCACACACCTTTTCCAAAGTTTGTACCAATCTGAATGTATACTTTCTTCTTTACACTTCAGCTACCAATTACCTTTCTTAAAATGAATAATATCTATCTTGAAGCACTCCCATCAAGGTTTTCAAGCAAAAATTAGCATTCAGCAAATGCTGAATCTAAAGGATTGAATGCTTTGATCTCAAAATTCTGATGCAAATACGAATAGTACTTAAACCTGCTGGTCAAATCTTTGTTTCTTATTGAATTTCACGGTAGGTTACATTTAGCCTCAACCTTATTATCTGTTAGCAGCTCTGATGTTTTCGTCTCAAGCAACCTCCAAGTCGCGGGTCATTATTAAATGAATTTTTCCCACGTTTAATGCACAAAACTAGTTAATAGTCACGAAAAGAAAACCTAGGATCATACGTCATACCTTTGAAGTAATACACAAAATCATAGCTCGAACAGCGTTTCGATAGCCTTCAGTGATAGTTTTAGTTGAAAGTTGATAGTACCACAACTGAATAATATCAATCAACTAAGGGATCGGAAATTCTTTCATATGCTTCCATGGCCTATTTGGACGATTTAGTTTTCTGTATATTAAATATATTCAGTCTCATTAATAAATAAACTAGTAGATACTAAATTTAATATGGTGTTAATGTACTTAACTGCAACGTAAATTGAATGCGTAACTATGCATATTTAGTAGCGATTAAATTTAGTATCCTACGAGTTTGTTTATTTATAAGGCTGTGTATTATTATAACCTGCTTCTAAAAATGCTTGGCACAACCCTCATGGGTATTTAATGCGCAGATTTCAATATTTTATCTGGCTTGTTTCAAGATCATTTCTATCCTTGAAACTTGTGCCCAAAATAACATCTCTACCCTATTTTCAAATCAAGTGGTTAAATTTATATGCTACAAGATATATCTTCTCTTTCGTTGCGTATCACATTTTGTGCGTATTTCATTTTTCCTTTTTAATAATACCTACCTATGAATTATAGTTGCTTACCTATTCCCTGTAGGTGCTCCTCTTCCCTTCTGATATGGTTTCTATTAATCACGTGTATTTAGTATTTATTTAAAAATACATATTTTTTTCTGGGATATTTATTCACACTTATATTAAGGGCTCATTGCGTGCTTCTTCAAAAAATACTAATAGAAACCATTGAGTAGGCCCATTAATTAAAAATGGTGTAACGACCATTTAATGACTATAATGATTAATGTTATTGTACAGAGCATCAGAATCGTCAATATACTGCAACGATCATTTTAAGTTGTGCTATGGTATAATAAATAGCATCCACCAGTTTACTTACTGACTTACCTAAAAACGCATCACCTAGTACAAGTATATATTTGTAAACCAAATTTTTTGCATACAAATATGTTTATGTTGTTGAGAACAATGAACAATAAAGATTCAATACGAAAACTTGAATCAACATCTTGTTTATTTATAGACCCCTAACAAAATCGGTGTTTTTTTTCAATTTTCGATTCGTTTATTTTAGTTATTCGATCTTAATAGTCCGAGCTGTTATGAATTAAGTTGTTTAAAATACCATCAGTTTAAAGGCATCCGAATTATTCCAAATAAACGATTTTGACGATAGTCGTAGCGTTGGGCTACATGAGGTGGAAACTGCATTTTACGAAATATTTTGATGAATGCATAAAAATATTGTTAAAGGTATTAATTGTTGAAGAAATTGCTCCAAAGGAGCTAGGAAACATCCCCGAAGAAGCACTGGAAAACCTAGAAGAATCACGGACCATGACGATAGGAGATTGGAAATGCTTAACTTTAAGGATGGGCATAGTACCTTTCCTGTCTTTGAGTTTGGATTTAAATTTCACGTTGACATCTGTAGTTCTAATTGTCATCCATAAATAAATGTTCAATGAATTAACGGATTACATAGTAAGGTATTTTATAGAAGTAGCTCCAAAGTCAAAGGGATTTTCGGCCCGAATTCAGTATTCAAAAGTATAGACATATACCTATGAGAAAAACAATTTTAATGAAATAGGTGATGTATTTTGATGCCAGAAAGCATTGCAGGGATCTTTATTGCCATACAAGGAAGCTCTATGCCGTTTACAAAAAAAGCATCCTTTATCCTTGAAAAGTTTTGAAAGAAACATCCTGAGAGTACTTAAAAGCGATTTGCGTTTTTAATATTACAAAATACGGATTGCATAGATGTTTATTAAAGGCAATAGAAGTGCTCGCATCATATTCTGTAAGTAACTTTTGCATTGCGTTTGTTTATTAGTTAACGGAGGCATATCACTTTGGGTGATTTTGTCAATAAACAAAATTTAGGGTAGCGGTTGTCGAAAACTCCTTGGCAGCTTCAACAGATTTAAGGTGTATGGTGTGAATCGCCAGTTTTTAAAGTCGCTGAGTCTTACTTTCTTGAGGCGAATAGTCGAACGGTCGCTGTTAACTCCAATCGTTATGTAGACAGGTTAGAAAATTGTTCAGTAATGGAATTGCAACCCTCGGCTAAAACAACATTTGATTCTAACAGAATGGCGTCCTGCCCATACAACAAGGCGTAGCCAGGCCGTTTTTTGGGAGATGTTTTCTAAGAAATTAATATCGAAATCTTGGACATGAATTGGCCACTAAGATCTACGGATTTATTGGCACCAAACCTGTTTGTGGGCCTAATTGAAGGAAAGAGTTTATAAACATCTATCCCAAACAATTCTTGGGAAATTCAACACATCGGCGAAGAACTTCTAGTTCGTATCATGCAAAATTTCCAAAATAGATTAGCACTATGTTTAAAAGTAAATGGAAGTTCTTTAAAAGATATTAACTTTTAAAACTTAAATAACGTTACAGTTTGTTACAAATACCATTGATTTAGTTATACTCTTTTTATCGTCTTATGAAAATGTCATACGAGGGTAATGCTGTAATTATCGGAATACTCGGAAACTGGTAACTTGTTAAACTTAGTTCTTATTTTAATTTTTCGAAGTAACTCCCCTTCTGTACATTTCCGCATGCGAATAAATCACTTAATAAAAGTGTTAGACTACTCTTCTTTTGGTATCTGCTGAAACTGCTTCTTTAACTGAGAAAAACCGACATCTACGCAACGGTTTCTTAATGTGCGGAAATAGGAAAAAACCTCAGGGGTATGTGGTAAAATTTTAACTTTTGAGGCGGCGGTATAGGATAATGCGTTGTCATAACAAACCACGCAATCCACTGTTTGATCGCTTCTCAGTTCATGCAGTTAGTATTTCACGGGCACAAATGGTTACATACCATTCGCTAGTAACTGTTTTTAATCCCTGTGACGCAACAGTTTTTAAAAAGAAAAAGACAAATATTTTTTTGCCAACACTTTGAGGACTATGGACTTTTGTGGGTAGTTCTTCATTTTTAAAACAACACACAGTTGACTGCTGTTTAGTTTCGGAGTTATAGTGGCATATCCACGATTTGCCACCTATGAGAATCTCAAAAACAACCTTAGCGCTCTCGTCTGCAAATTTTTCAGTCATAAATTTGCACCTATCCATCCTCGTTACTTTTTGAGCTTCCGCTGGCAATGTGGTATCCAAAATGAACAGCGCTTGACACGACCAAGATAGTCGAGAAATATTGTTTTCGTTCATGTCGATCGATCCAATGCCTAAACTTGCCCCTATTTCACAATATGTTATTCGTCGATCTTGTTTCACTAAATTTTTATACAGCAGTGACCTTTTCTGCGGTAACTGCAGTATGAGGCCTGCCGGAGGTCATTTTTAATGACTACCGTCTACTTTTGAATTCAGAATACCAATTAAATGTTATGGATTATGAAGCCGAAGAGTTTTCAAGTGTCTCCTGTAAATTTACTAGACATTCCTGTTGGTTTTAACAGTTGTATTAAATCATCGCTCTAAAATCTTGTCTGTTGTGTTCTATCGCGCTAACTGAAAATTACTAACACAGGGACAGTAGCTTGGTTGCACAGGATTGATTAAAGCGTTTAATATGCTTGTATTTACAGTAAGAACCAAAAGTCCACACCCACCCTAAGGTTCAAACAGGTTTACGCTCTGTAAGCTTATCGATGTTAACACAATCCCCTTTTCAAATAGGCAGAGTTACTAGAATATGCAGTTATATTACAATCATAGGGGATGCATTTGGTAGAATGTAATGATTGCAGAGCAAATCAATAAATTCGAAGTGTATCTGCTGGATGCATAAATTGTGGAAGTTTACGCATTATGAATTATTTATGTGTAGTTGAAAATATTAGTAGTTTATTGACATTTGATTAGCAAAATTAATTTGATTACTGGTCTTATTCTGTACCGTTAGAATATTATTCTCTTACTTAATATTGTAGTGGTAATATGGGGTTTTTCTAGTAGATTGAATATTGTTCCAATTTTATAACATTAAGTGCCCGAGTGTGTCAGTGCATTACGTATACTTCCTAGAAGTCGCGGCACGGGCAACTACGTGCTGGCTTGCAGAGTAACCCGTTCATGATAGGGACCTCAGTCTGTATAGAATAGCGTTAGGTATGCCTGGGGTAATGATGGGATTGTGGCTGATCTTATAGCACGTAGGCTAAATACGTCAACACTGACCAGTATGGTCTCGATTCCGTAAGTAGGGAATGTTACATCGATATAGGGTACGATCTAGGCTAGTAACCAGGTCTACCTTTAAAAATATTGCTAAAAAGCATCAACTAAAGTCTCGGACAATCAAAGCCGTGGTGGGCGGCTGAGATTGAACAAGATTGGCCCACCTTGGAATAAACTCGAGAAAATGGAGTGTAAAGTGGGAACGTGGAACGTAAGAGGGATGTATGGAAAGGAACATGACATTTTGAGTGAAATGAGAGAGAGAGAAGTTTAGATGTGTTATGTGTGAGTGAAACTAATTAGAAAGGGAAAGAAGTGATAATAATAATTTTATTTCCCAAGAATTAAATAAATACAAGCAATTATTATAATGCAAGGTAAATAGAAACCTAGATAATAATTAATAATAAAAAAAAGATCAACTAGTTAAATATAATTAAATTTAATTCTTCGAACCCTGATTAAGGGATAGGGAAAGTGTAGAGATGGATGGGGAAAGTCTAGGTTTCTGGTCTGGAGTAGAGAGTTGGACGCATGATTCAATGGAAGTGGGATTAATTTTGAGCGAATTTGCTAAAGCGCATGTAAGGGAGTATGAATTGGTGTCTGCCTGGCTACTCTAGGTTCGAATTAAGATAGGCATCAGGCAAGTAGTGGTTGTAGCGTGTTATGCTCCGGTGAATGGTGATAACCAGGATGAATGTGAAATCTTTTGGATGGAGTTAGAAGGGGTACTTAATGCATGTGACGTGAATGATAGAGTGATTTTACTGGGTGACCTGAATGGATGGGTGGGAGTAAGAAGAGAA
>JAHWXV010503704.1:0-10128 GCA_024586415.1 Phrixothrix hirtus | reverse complement strand
ATATATATATATATATATATATATATATATATAAGTATATACAGGGTCAGTTTTTTTTATGTTTGGTATAGGGATCTAGGAAATTACTGGAGTTACAAAGTTGGTTAAATGGGGAAAGATGTGCAGTTTTACGAGCTTAATTCAATGCCATATTTGATTTTGCAAAAAAGATCTTCAATTACTGGATGTTTTCAAAAAACTGAAAGTGGTTATTGATTTAACAAAAAATTTGCACAGAAAAAGTGGTAGATAATTATGTTCCTAATAAAATAGTTGAATCAAGTTTTATAAATAACCTATAGTTTTTGAGTTATGAGCTAAACTTTTGTTGTTTTAATTCGAAATCATAGTTTACTATGGCCTCTTCAAAAAGCTCTTTTTTAAATCTTTACGGCGATATAAGGGTTGATATGGTTTTTATGAAAGATAACAAAGCTGTGGTCGTTTTTCTCTTTTAATTTCAAACTTAACGCAAGCAGTCATAAAAATAAAAAAGAAAAACTTTTTAGTGTCTTGTTAGCTAGTTAATGCAATTGGTAGCACGAAATGTTTACATCAAATAATAATTCTACTACGACTTGCTCACAGCTACAGTTGTGAACGAAAAATAAAAAAACTTATTTCTAAAACTAAATTACCTAAACTAAACTAAGTTATCAAACTGATTAAATATCTTTAACTAAAAGCAACAGAATAAATATACAAAAACTATTATGCTTCATAAATTATGTTCAAAAATTCCACCGCTGTTATGGATACATAAGTTGCATCTGTTTAAAATGGAATTGGTAGCTTTTCGAACAGTACGCCCATTAATACCATTAAAAGCGACCGGTACGACTACATAAAGATCTCTTACTGTTTCGTATGATCTTCGATATACCTAGTGTTTTACTACTCCCCATGAAAGGAAGTCTAAATCAGATAGATCTGGAGATCGAGTGATCCATGCAACGGATGCAATTCTCTCTATCCAAGACTTGGGAAAAGTGTTATTTAAATGATGCCGTATTAGGAAGGGGTTATGTGGTGGTACACCGTGATGCTGAAGCAAATGCAACATTGCACGAGTATTCAAATTTACGCCATCTAGTAATTCTCCAAATTCATTCTGCAGGAAATGAAGATAGCGTTCATCAATTAACGTATCCTCAAAAATATACGAGCCAATAATAGTTGATACAATGATACTACACCAAACATTAAAACCAAACTTAATTTGTCATCTTCTTTGTTCAACTTGATAGAGTTTTCTTGCAGCTACAGATGTTCATTATGCCTCCTCCGTCCACAGTACTTTAAACTGAAATTGTGGGTCACCTGCACACATATTTCTAAACCATGTACAAAACTCTATACAGCTGTCATTATACGATAGTTGAGAAATAGTTGACTTATGGGGGTGAAATGTATGCATCAGCACCCTAGCAACAGTACGTTGAGATATTTCAGCTTCTACTGCAACCTCGCGAGGTGAAATTAACGGATTTTGTATCACACTTGCCTACTAATACGTATACCTCTACGGCTTCATTAATCATATTGTGTTTATTTCTTAGTTTAGTAAACAAACCATATTCTCTCAACTTATTGCAGTTTTCCAAATGTAGATACACAAGCCCGATGCCGATTAAAATATCCCTGACAATATTCTTTTGCAGCCCGTAAAATATTTTTACATGTGATAAAAATGTCACACATTTTTTCATTTGAAAATTGAGGGGGTATGCGCTTCGGCAATAGATGTACATATTTGACGGCAATGTACGGAAATACACTAACCAATGCGGGAACGGACAATAATTCTTCAGTAATGCCAGAAATTGCCGGTAACGTGCCGGCAATGTGTCAGTATTGTCAGCAATGTTCGGGAATTATAAGGAATATAAAGCCGAAATACAGCATTCATTTGGAAGTAAAACAGGCGGTATCATAGTAGGGGGGTTCTGGATCAACAATTGTGTCAAGGTCAGGTCTACGATCCCCCTACACAATTTGGTCAAGGCCGGGTTGATTACCTTCACAATTGGGTCAAGGTCCGGTCAATACCCTCACTCCACAGCAGTGTTAAGATCGAGATAATGACCTAAGCAATTGGATCAAGGTTAGGTCAATAACCTCTCTCCGCAATTGCGTCAAGGTAGAGTCAATGATCTCCCTCCACAAGTGCGTCAAGGTCAGGTCAATAACCGTCTCCACAATTAGTTCAAAGACTGGTCAATGACCGCCCACAATGAGATCAAGGTCAGATCCTCCTTTAAATTATTCTTTGCGTTAACGTTTTGAAACGTTGCGTTAAGCTTTTAGACAATTAATTGTGTTGAGCGTGTGAACCGTTTTGTAAAACGTTTAAAACGTTGTGCTAAATGTTTGAAATGATGTGTAAACGTTTAAGAAGTTCTCATAAACATCTCAAACGTTGTGTTAAACTTTGCAAAAGTTGTGTTTAGCGTTTTGAACGCACCGTTTAACGTTTTAGCGATGCATAGCGTTTTAAAGGATTCATAGAGCTAAATGATATAGTGCATCTGGAAGCGTTTTAAACAATTAACTGCCTTAAATATTCCATCAAGGTCAGGCTAACGACCCCCTTCACAATTGAGTTAAGGTCAAGTCAATAGCTAAACGTATTTAAAGGATTTTACCACAACCTTGCACTTTGATCTCACACGTACCTCTGGATTTTGGCCTTATATCTGCCCTTGTATTTTGTACTCAACTATAAGTGGTAGTTCAATATTGTCGATCAATGAGAAAGTCAGGTCAATGGGCTCCCATCACCATTGAGTCAGTTAAGGAGCACTCAGCCATCGAAATTGGATATCGATCAATCATTTCTTTAATACTCTTAACTTGCTTGAACCCGACCAGTGCAAGTTAAAGTTCATTGTTCCCACTACTCATCATATGTGACTCACAATATTGTAAGGATATATAAAGAGTTTACAGCTGACATACGGTTGTAGTTTCTTAACAAGTAAGTCTTACCTTTAGTAAATACGGAAAGTATCGTTGATGTTATTCAAAACGCTAGAGTAAAAGCGTTTCAACAAAATAATGAGAGGTTTAGAAAAGAAATTACTCGTTTTCCGTTACTAGTTAAGGTTTTAAATCGTTTTATGATAACCTATTACAAAGTATTATAGATTTACCAGATTATCTTAAAGTGAACGTTATGACCATCATCGAATAACGTAGAGATGTACAATGTGAGGGAATATTGTTATTGTTGGAAACGTTACATTACATTCCTGAAAATATTACTGTTAGTAGTTAATGCTGTTGTAGTTTGGGAAGAGAACAGTTTATAGTAATAACGTATTTTAAAAATATTATTTATATGAAATAGACTTCAGCATACCTAAGACGTTGTTGGTGTTAATAAGCCTTTACATATGGCTTGTTTAGAAAATATAGATGTGATAAAGGAATTTGAGTAGATGAAAGCAATATGCCTCATTTGTAGATTATGATGGTTGTTCTTGTAGCTCACTTACTGGTTGAAATATGTATATTCGTATGTAGGCGACTTTTCCAGATCCATTAATATAAACGACTTGGCCACCTTGGGTTGCTGGACGAAGAACGTCAAAGTGCGTTTTGGTATACATTTTTATATTCTATTGTAAGAGAAAGGAGATGTCTTAATGGTAGGATGCTGAATGCGAGAGTGGTGGAAATCACGAAACGATTGAATAATTTTTCTACTTAATTGTTAGTTTCGTAATTATTTCAGTGTCGGGATAGAAGTCCTTGTTTAATATTTAAGTTATTTTATTTTATTATGTCCATAGTTTCACCTAAGCGATTCAGAATAATAATTTTAGAATTCCTACAGGCAGTTCTTTGTATATTATTTACACGAGGCTTAGAACTAAATTTTAAGTTATCTAACTCTTTACATATCTACTGAATTTATTGAAAACTTATGAAGACGTTGGTTACATTCCATATGACTCTTTGAAAGAAGTTATTGAGGAAACTGTTCTGCTTGATGCTGTTGTTGCTTAACCAATATTTTGAAATAAGAGAATGTTCTTAGAAAGCGTTGTCCTCTAATTCTACCTCTCCGCAATTGCTAGTCTCGTATCTGAGTGAAACACCTGAACTCAATTTAACTGATATAGTAGAACAAGTCTATCTATATTTGTCTGAGAACGCGTTCCTAACGAGTTCATTTAGTTAATTTGTTTCCCCTCTTACCTATTTTACTTAATGCACATGAGTCTCTGTATATTATAAACAAACATAACCGTTAGTATCTAGTTTGCATTGAATAATTAACAAGTAAAACTTTATTCAATTGTTTTTAAAATTAATCCTACAAGTTTGTGCGTTTTTAAGAGTGGCTGATAGAAATTCTTATGATTTATTTAATATGCATTGTTGTGAAGAAGAAGCAACAAGGGAAAACGCTTGTGACGGTTCTTTATTTGCAAACCGTAATGCAAATATAATAGAGGACAACAATAAGAGAAATGAAAAGGAGAAGTGTCATCATTCTAGTGCTAATAGTTATAATTCTTATTACGAACAAACAGACAAACAGTTATTACGCAAGCAACAAAGTACTATGATTGCAGAACTTTTAAATTGTATTCGGCATCAATTTCACGATTATGGATGTAATTACGAATATACTTATCACAAATATGTGGAAGTAGGGCTGTGCATTAGCTATAACTTAAATTCTATAACTCGATTTGATTATGTAAACTACGATGCTAAACATCAACAAAGAATTGTACTAACCAAGAATGATTGGTGTTCTATGATAGCAGGGAAAAGTTAATTAAAGCAAAAATAAACGAGACTAAAATGCGTGTAAGAGAAACTGTTCCAGGCGACAAATGTTCAATAATGATATCGGGGTCTACAACGTGCGTTTTAGGTGCTGGTGGTATCGTCATAGAAGAAAAGTTAGAAAACGATAATGTAATTTCTCTTAAGTTTACTAAAAGTGAAATTGATGAATTATTTTCTCTAAATGACATACTCAGTTACGAACTGAAAATGTTACGTAAATTGGAAATGTTATCTTGTATTAGAACTTGCATTATAAGATCGTTCGTGGTTATAAATTGGTCTGATGTTATGCAAATATTTTGGTTTAGTTTTATTGTAATTTAAATTTTAAATTCCCGCCTCGTAATTTACATTTCACGTTGGTACCGTTGTTGGTAACATAAAACTGCGTTATTATTCTTTCGCGCGCGATAAGTGGGAGAGTCGTATTTCGAATTTCAAGTGAATATCACGTATTGTGAAGTTCATCTCGTTTATTTCAACCGCTTTGTTATGCCTCTTTTCGTGAAACCGCAAACGTCGTTAATTATTTAAATTGTTTTGTTAAATACTAATCCAAGTGCTTCCCAAAATTCCTATATAAGCCAAGATTTAAGCTGCAACAACGGCAAAGCTTACATAGGTAAGTTCAAAATTGTTTTATGTACAATGATATTTCATTTGCCAATAGTTTGTATATATCGCACATTTGTCTTAGAAACTTTTACCGTTAATAGGCACGTTTACCGACTTTGAAACTTGAACCAGTACTTATTGAAACCCATTTTCCCCCTAGATACAATCCATCAGTTTTGTTCAAACCCCCTGCATCAATCTTCGTTGCTGGCGTTGACACCTAAATGCTTAATTCAAGCTGCTACAGTTATGAAAAATAAAAATAAAGGTAAAGTCAGCAATGAGCATATAACTAAATGCAAACTTGTTGATTTAGAGGCAAAATTTATAACATATATGCATAATGTAATAGTTTGTGAAAGACTAAGTCAGCATAACGCGATACTTGCAAATATCTTGTATTGGTATGAATACTATCTTGTAGATTTATTTAAGGATAACTTAAATACTGGTTACTTTTAGAATAAACAAGTTCTTTCTTTGTGTATTGTATATATAAGATTAGTTTTTAAAGATAAACATCTCTGTTGAAATAAATGTAATTCAAATGTGGGTATGTGTATAGAAAATAATAATAAACGTCTAAATCTTTACAATTCTTTTATTTCCTGCAAATTGTAAATATGGCAATGATGATAATTTTTAGATAGAAAGAGTAATTGTAAGTACAAATACATTCATTATCATGAAATATCAAGATAATTTTCCTTCACAATGAGACAAAAGGAGCTATTACATTACTACTAACAGTGATCTTAGCGTTAGTGGGAGAAAGAGAAGAGGCGGTCTTAGTGATAAGTTGCCGATTGAATTACATTTATCCGGATATAATTGTAATCTGATCAAATGGTCTTGCTGTAGATGCTCGACGAACAATAGGACAGGATTTCGTAATCAAATTTCAAATTTAATAAATATTTAGTACTCTGCAACTATCCTCGGGGACAAACTAATGAAATTGTAGTGCATTAGTAAACTAGTATTCGAAAGCTTCATATACAGAATATGGATTCAATAGAGCATAATGAAGTGAATGGAGAAGAAACACAAACGAATGAGAATAATTTTATAGAAGAAAATCGTTTTCTGAAAAAGATTTGATAATACTCATTTAAATGACTACGATTCAAATTCTACTACAAATGATTTTAGTTTACAACTAAAAAAGTTTCAGAACAATTAAGTTGTCACAACTTAAAGGGATAAGTTAGATTTTAACAAAATTTGCATAACACAAATTTCCTTTCGTGAATTTTAATCTAGTTTGATGGTAAACTTATTAGAAAATTATGAAACAATGATCATTTATTGTTTCTTTTCTTTGCTGTTTCCTTTCAATTTGTTTTTTCATTCATGTGTACAAAAATATCATATTTAAAGTATGTTTTGCTAAATGGTGCATATCTCGAAAACGATAAGTGATACCAAAATCTATTACCTATAAATTGTATTCTCCCCTCACGTAATATAAAACTTATATACTGAACAAAATGTCATTGTTGAAATTTTCGAATCTTTTGGATTAGCCTATATTTCCAGAACAAATATAAATATTAAAAAACAAAGTAATAATTTGCCAGCTTCTATCACTCAACTGAACTATCACGCACTGTCGAATAAGAAGAACTAAACCTCTAACACTATTTTATCAACCTTCAAATAATCATAGTTATATATGTAAATCTAGAAAATTGTTATAATGAGTCTAAAAACGTTTTATTAAAATTTTAAAGAGAGAAACGTTTCACTAATTTAAATATAAATTCACAATTGGTAGAGTGTGTTGTAGTATTAAAATAGGAAATAAAAACGTTATAAAAAATACATATTAACAACTACGAAACATAATGTGTCGAATGTCTCTTCGTATCGATCGTCATACAACGTAAAATCATGCGTGACATTAAGAGGTACTAAGAAGCGAAGCATTGGATGTTAAAAAGTTCATATAAGTAAAAATTAACAATGTGATGTATTAAGGAATACAATTTATAACGCGATTAGTAATATACCTACCAGAGTTACTTAGCTTATCGGTAAAAAACGCTCTAAGCTCTATCGACAGAATAAGTTCAACGCGCTTTTTTTAAAAAAATGGAACCTGTAAATCACAATACATTTTTAGAAATTTTAATATTGCCAGGGTCAATAACAGAAATATTTTAAAATCGCTAAATGAACTGCTAATAACAAGAAAAAATAATTAATATGTCATTACCAGTTCAGCACCAAAGCAACCTTCTGGGATATACAGGTCGAAAACTAATATTACCAGTGGATTCTAAATAACATTTTAGTATGAGGAATCGACTTATGGTAGAACGTTGTAATGCAAAAAACGCTCCAGGGTATCCACCGTTCTCTGACATGACTGCAAGTTTTGCTAGCCCAGATTAAAGACATACCTCCAAGAGGAACCGCCCTCAGTGAGGGCTACATTTCATAAATTTCCAACGGGTCCTGAGTTAATCAACTTAAGAATATGCCAGTCAGCGACTCTCGCCTGTCGATAGAGGGACAAGCTATTGCTAAAATAAAATTCTTTAACCACCACAAATCCACTTCCCGTTAAAGTGTTATTACATAGGCTTATGGCATTAAATATCAAAGGTTTGTTCAACATTTGGATGTATTATACTTACCAAATTTACTTATCTTATACTCGTAATTAAGAATCTAGTAAAACATGCACATATTTGCGTCCTTATATACTTTCTAAACTTTCACGTCATTTCTAATAAAACGGGACCTATAAATAAAAGTATACTTTTACTGATAAATTATAAATGCGTCTATTTTTAAATTAAAGTCAAAGTTCAGGTCAAAACGGTCTTTATGATACATGTATTGAAAAGAAACTAATGTAACCAATACATTCTCAATCAATTTTAATTGAAAATAATGTGTCATAGGAGCATTCTTAAATTTAAAGCCATTTTATGCCAAAAAGGTATTAAAATACTTATATCGAGAAATTAATGCTACACCACATTCACAAGAATCAATATTACATGTCTATTTCGAAGTCAAAATCAAATTGAAGCCAAAATGGCCGCTAGGATTAATATATTGGAAAATCAATGTAACCAACACATTCTCAATCAACTTTCATTAGAAATTATGTCACGTAGTCTACTCCTTAAAGCGATTAAAAGTCATATAATTGACGTGCAATGAACGAAATAAAGAAGAAGCTATTCTCTTTCCAACTGATAGCAAGGACGTACGATATTAAGGATCATTTGCACCGTCTTTCTTTAAACTTTACTTAAGCTAAGTAGCACACAGTTGCTACAGAAACAATTGTAATAACAATGGATGTCATGATATTTAAGTAATACTTAAATTTTAGCAGAAACGGTGCAACTGGTCATACGTTTTCTATTAAAAAAATTCCAATTCCGAACAATTGAAAATTTCAAAATGACTGACGTTTGTTCTTTTTTATACGATAGATCGATATAAATTAAGGCGTTTTATAAAGAAGCGTGGAATTTTTGCTCTTCTTTGACATCTCTCGCCATTTCGAATATATATGCCTTTCTAGCAAATTTTTATGTCATGCATCATTCAAATTCCGACGCACAGATTTAGATTGATAAAGTTATTTCATACGTATAATAACCATTTTATTTACAAAATTACAAGTCGGAAGCATTTTAAAATGGCAAAATGGCGCTAGAGCATTCGTTCCTTTTTATTCGTTAGATAGATACAAATTAGAGGTTTTTGTAAAGGGGTGTGAAATTTTTGTTCTTTTTTTATATTTCTTACCGTTTCGGAAATATATGTCGTTTTAACAAGTTCAGGCACAATAAAATTATGCACGTATACATCGAAATTTAATATTTATTAGGCGCTAATGACCGTCAACGGTTCGATATAAAGCCGTTGAGATCTACCGAAAAATGCAAGACGTTTTGGCACAATACACAAAACAAGTTTTATTATCACGTAAAACAACAATGATAATTGTCATTAATAAGCACATGATAAAACTATCACTTATTTATAATTCTGAAAAACCCTTACAATAAATCTATGCTCTATGATTAATATTTAAAATAGGTGAAATACTATTGCCACATTCTTTCACTCCCCTTTCAAATTGTATTGTGTCCAATAATACTGATTGCCAGTTTCCCCTTCGTGCTCTCGGTATGCATTCGACCACGCCACCATATATCGCACTTGATTTTTGCTTTCGTTAATTATTACCACTGTCATTATTATCTTGCTCCCTTTCAATTGTTCTGTCTTGTGTGTTACCCGATCTTTCTTCGCTACTTACTTCAGAATTTATAATACCACTTTCGTCATTAAGGAAAAACGGATTAAGTTGATGAGTGAATTCTTTTAAATCCGCACCACATAACCGCTGCATCAAACATCCGTTACACACATCTCCTTCTAGAAATTCGTTACAAATCTTTATAACTTTAGTATGCGTTTTCACTGAATTACTACAATACTCGGCACTAAACTCCCACTAAACTCTTCTTCATGATCAGAAAAACTACTCATGCTTGCGTAACCCATCCAAATTTTTTAATCAATAATTTAAGTACTACATGATTTTATTGTAGTTTACTATACTTATATTTACACTGTAACGTTGTTTTTTGATTACGAGTAATTTTGATCAGTTACTGTAATAAAAGATCGTATTATTTTAATTTATTTAAGGTTTCGCTCAATTTGTTCAAT
>JAHWXV010503657.1:0-11370 GCA_024586415.1 Phrixothrix hirtus | reverse complement strand
ATACATTTTTGACGCACCCTGTATATATGTTTGCCGCAGGCGGGTCATTAAAAATCAATTATGCCGCGGGGGGTCATTAAAAATCGGTTTTCAAGGTCGGGCAAAAAATGGTGTCCCAGAATCCTCTATCTCCCTCTACTTGTTGATTATATGTCAACGAACAATCCAAGGTAACACCTGGATATATATGTATGATGAAATCTATGTTATATCAAATTATCATAAGTTGATTTTTAAGATACGATTGTTTTGATGATTGTTTAAATGAAAACATGAAAATGCAGTTTTTTTGGTACCAGAGCAAACGCGCCATTTCTTGAAATATCCTCATAGAACTTTCATATCTTCGTTAAGGTCCATTTCAATATCATCGAAATTATTTCTTATGCGGATAAAGCTATGTCATCTGCATAAATGAATTTACGCCCTTTTGTTGCAGATATATCACTTATGTACAAATTGAAAAGGGTTGGCGCCAACACAGAATCTTGTGGAAGACCATTCTTTGATTTTCTAGATTTACCGCTTTTATCTCCCACAAATACTCTAAAAATTCGATCAGAGAGCATATTTTCTGGTAATTTAAGCACTCTACCACACTATATTTCATTGTGAAGTTTAGAAATTAGCTGTTCTTCCAAACAATATCATAGGCAGAAGTTAAATCCATAAAAACGACTCAAGTTTTTAACCTTCTCTCAAAACTTGCTCTTGTATGACTTGTCAATGCTGAAACTTGATTACAGCAACTTCTTAAACTGCGAAAATCTGCTTGCTCTATAAGTAATAAACTAATAAATTACAAATAGGCCAAATTACAAATAAAAATATAAAACTGGCAACTCCAGTATTAAAGAAATGGTATTTAGATATGATATCTATATTTACCGGATATATGAAGTTATTGCAGCGTTTTATAGAAATATGCGCAAAGTTATCAAGATAATTTTGCGTAATTTCGGACCCAAACAACTTTCAAAATGAATATTTAATGTCCACAACTTTGCCTAAGATTCATGGACAAGCAGCTATAAATATCTCCAGTTGCTTTATAGATAACTAGAATACGCTGAATAATGCGCTAATTGACGCACATTCTGATAAGCGAGATATATTTACACTTAATATGGAAATATTAGAGCTTAAAGAAATATATAATGAATCTAGATTTGATTTTGACAATTGTATAATGCATTTACTAAATCTACAAGTTTCTTATATAAATACTAATGTTCAAATTAATGAGGCTAAAGCATTAGTCAATTAATTCAAAAATTTAAGCTTAAGAGTATTGTTAAGGGGATTAAAAAATTCTCGTTGGTCAGTATATGCGGGTCAAGAATCCTGTAGATTTAAATCAAGCATTAAATATGCTTACAAACGATTCTCAATATGAAACAAATGAATTCACATTTCACGAAAGCTTCGATTTACTTTTAGGAATGGATAACCTAAAAGCATTACAAATAATTATTGATATAGGAAATGGATTTATAATTACTTCTAGTGCTAAAATTAAATTATTTAATGCACAAAATAATTCACACAGCGCGATGTGAATTAAATATATTTATTGAGCCTAAAGCAGAAAAAATAATTAAAATTCCGGTAAATGTTTCAAATGGAGGCATAAGGATACCTTGTAGCGACACTCAAGATGTAATAATTCCAGAATGTATCTCAACTACGAGAAACAATTATGCGCTTTGCTCAATCATAAATCCTACTAATGAATTAAAATCGATTAAAATATGGAAAGCTTTACACGACGAAAAAATAGACGAAAATAGTTTAAGAAATAGCACTAATTTAAATTCCTTTAACACTGAAAAATTAAAGTTGGATATTCCGAAAATTAAAACTTATTATACGAATACAGAGGAAAGAGTACAAATTGAGAGTGTAAACTCGTATTTCACTTAGACGATGAACCTTTAACATTTACTGATACAACAAAGCACTTCATCAGGTCTAAAGATGAAATATCTATTTATACCAGATCACCTAGGTACCCATAAGTTCATAG
The DNA here is from genome assembly GCA_024586415.1 of Phrixothrix hirtus. Taxonomy (NCBI): domain Eukaryota; kingdom Metazoa; phylum Arthropoda; class Insecta; order Coleoptera; family Phengodidae; genus Phrixothrix; species Phrixothrix hirtus. Next base: position 9,344 of record JAHWXV010503657.1, on the reverse strand, counting down.
ACAAGACGTAAATTCTCAAATAAAGAAAATGTTAAAATAAAAAATAACTAAAAATTCCAATTCCATCTAGTCGTCTCCTGTTTGTATAGTACCTAAGCAGCTAGATGCTTCTGAATAGAAAAAATGGCGTATAGTAGTTGACTATAGGAAGTTAAATTAGAAAACTATAGATAACAAATACCCTTTGCCAAACATTAATGATTTATTGGATAAATTAGGAAGATGTAAATATTTTTCGACTTTAGACCTAGCTTTAGGTTTTCATCCAATCGAGATGACCGAAGAACGCGTTCCTAAAGCTGCAGTTAACATAGAGGGTGGTCATTACGAATATTTGAGAATGCCAATTGGACTGAAGGATAGTTCGAGCACATTTGAACGAACAATAGATAACGTCCTACGAGGACTTAACAATGATAAGTGTTTAGTGTTCCTTGACGACATAATCATTTTTAGTACAATCCTACATACAGAACTTCAGGTTAGTGGTTGATCGTTTGCGAAAAGCAAATGTGAAAATCCATTTGTATAAGTCTGAATTCCTGAAAAAGGAACTACCTTATTTAGGGCACATAGTTACGCCACAAGGTGTTAAGCCAAACGATGATAAGGCTGTAGCAATTGAAAGTTACCCAATTCCCAAAATACCAAGGAAATAAAAGCTTTTCTTGGATTGTTGCGGTATTATAGAAAATTTATAAAGGATTTTGCGAAAATTACTAAACCTTTAACCAAATTATTGAAGAAAGATGCTATAATAGGTACAGAGGAAGAGCAAGATTTACTTGAACTGCGCCTTGTGATATTCCCATACTTCATACCTATAACTACAATGACAATTATAATTATTTTGTTATATCTTGCTGTATAATATGTATTCCTTCCGTTAATTCTATTTTGGTAAACAAAGACAATTATTATTATTATTATTAGTATTATTAATAGATGTAAGAAATCAGGAATATATTGTATGTTTCAGCTTTTGCAAACAATTACTAATTAATAAACCCTTATTACAATACCGCGATTTTACTAAACCATTTATATCAACCTCTGACGCAAGCAATGTCGCTATTGGAGCCGTTTTGTCACAAGGCCCCATTGGAAAATATTTGCCGATAACATATGCGAGTAGAATGCCGTATAAAGCAGAAACTAATTATAGTACAATAGAAAAGGAATTACTATCAATTGTTTGGTCCACGCAATGCTTTAGACCGTACTTATTTGGCAGAAACTATAAAATAATTACAGACCACAAACCGTTACAGCGGATATTTGCACTAACAAAACCAAGTTCCAAATTAATAAGATGGAGACTAAGATCTGAAGAATATGATTATGAAATTATTTATGAAAACGGCACAGCAAACACTAATGCCGATGCTATAAGCAGAATCCCTGCAAACTAAGGAAATAAAATTAATACAGAAAAATTAATGTAGAAAAGTATCAAACCTACTTAATAAATAACCAAGAAAGAAAAATTCCCAAGAGTACTAATGAAATTAATGATGATTTATTTAACGAACTATCAAATAGTAATTTAGCCCATTGTGTAAGCCAGGAATTAGAAATGTCTCAAGGCATAGCAAAAGATTTTAAAGAAACATTTGATAATGGCGACAAGCTGCAAAGACAGAACCCAAAATTACATAACTTAGTATACCTAGTAGATAAAAAGCGAAAAATAATTAACTTAATCACAAAAGAAAAATGGTTTAATAAACCAAGTCTTCAAGATATACTTATTACACTACTAAATTGTAGAAATTTTGTTTAAAACATAAATTAGCAAATCTATGTAAGCCCCGAATAGCATCAGGATTAGATAAATAACTCTGGAATGAAATTAAAGAAATGATAATCCATTTCTTCGCAAATACAAATTTAATAATTACTATTTATAATGAAGAATGCCTCGAAAATTTAAAATTAAATGTAAACGACATAAATGGTTTTACCATTACCAAATAAATGGTAGAATTCAGTAAAGTATTAGAAAACCTATATTACGATAATAAATTTTCAGTAGTTGAAATAGATAATCAGGAAGACAATGAAAGCGAGAATGGTCAAACCATATTAAACATAGGAAATAATCATGTATTAATAGTACCTGCAATTAATCAATATTTAATGGTTTTCCCAACACATGAAAGACTTTATCTAAGTTGTCACAATAAAAACCAAATTAATTCGCTCAAAGGCATATTTTTAATAAAGGAAAATAAAGGTAAAGTAACATTTAACAATCAACAGCTAAACTTCGAAGAAGCAAGTTAGGGTGCACCAATATTAATGGAAAAAATCCAACTACAATTAAATTTCACGAATTACCACACATAAAAATAAGTTTGAAGACCCTTCGATGGAATGAAATATCTTTGAACCCTATAGTACCAATATGAAGTTCAAAGTACATCGACCATTACCTAAGCACCGGGACAACGATAATATATTTATTAGTATTTGCAGCGATTGAAGTCTGCTTTATAAGAAGATATTATCTCAAGAGAAAAAACTTTCAACTCCTAGAAGACAAGCAGACGAAACTTCCGCAGGAAGCTCCATTCTAGGTATGGAGGAGTTATGTCACACCTAAAGTATATAATAGACATTATCCTATCTATGATAACTAAGCGTATATACAGAGTTTGTTTGAAATACTTATAGTTATTTTAACTACTCTTTCTTTATGCCTCATATGTTCACAAAGAGATAATAAAAAAAATTAAACAGTTTTGGTTCGGATATAATCGAATTCAGGAAATTCTTGGAAAACTATTTGAGAACATCCGATTTGCTATATGAATAGTCATAAGTTTTATACCAGTTTTCGCTAAGGTTGCGTACGTTTATTCCAGTTCCACTCATATGTCACTCCAAGGTGTATTGATAAACATTCAGCATAATTGAAATTGATAAAAAACTCCATTCTGATTTATTAAATTAGATTTAGTTAGGTACATTTTCAAACGTGTTTATTACCTACCTTTTCAATGCTTTTTGTGGAAGTAAAAATTAACAAAAAACGGCAATAACTTGATTACTAAGAGAAAATAGTGCTTACTTCATAGAATGAATTGGTTTTTCCTTTTCGTTATTTTTAAACTTGAAGCTTTATCGAAAAAGTAAAAACGCATAATACCCCATTGGAATACGTTTTTGCACCTTCTGCTCAATTCAAAGGTTTGTGGATACGTTGGTTGGGATATATTTCTTCATAAAGTCAGCATGTGCGTGCTATGTTTCTATTTGCCAAACAGTAAATGACATGTATATGTACCATTTCAGCATTAATGAAAACCATAAGGTATGATTTATTGATAAAACAAACAATACAGACTATTTATACCAATTAATAAGGCATAATAAATAAATTTTTACAACAAAAAAATAATATAAATCAAAATATAACAACCCTATATATATATATATATATATATATATATAATTTGGTCAGGAAAAATATATGAACAAAGGCATGCAAAAGTTCACGACAAATCAAACAAATCAGTAAGTGATAGCTAAATAAATATTTTTACACCACGCAACAAAATTAAGTGGACATAAGTCATCGAACCTGATTTAGTATCTGTCAGAACTCAGAACGTAATCAACAGTTTCTTGTGTATTATAATTTCATTTAGATTATTGAAACTGAATCCACTTTCCGACTAGAATATATTTGAGGTCTTACGTATACGATTTAAGCTATAAGGTACCGTTACAGTAAGAGGCTAACTAAATCGATACAAAATAATGACTTACAGGATAAGTATATAGATTTAGTGGATTGCAATCATGCGGAGCTTTTAGGGCCCGCGTTTCGTTTTCTCCTAAACCTTACTCATTTATTTAAACTAATACACAAAAGCACTTTACATACATATATATGAGCAGTTTGACAGTGCTCAAACATATCGAAACGTAAGCATAAATAATATTATCCTTTAGAGTCCTTAAAAATTTTCTATGCTCGTATAAATCTAAAAATATCGAGAATAAAAATTGTAACGGCATCCAGTTAATAGACAAAACAAAAGTTCTAAACATAAAAGAAGTAAAATGTCAATCCTAATTATTAATTGACCATCGTAGTGTTTTAGTATTTTTAATAATGTCCTTCGTCGGCTAAATGTGCTGTGGGAAAAGATATAAGTATAGAAACAAATTTACGCACTCATATAAACCGAAAATGTCGGAAATAAATAACAGGCATCACATTTAGCAAACTTATCAATAACGTCTTTTCGATTCCGCTGATTTTCATTATATTTTACATACATATCACTAGTATTCCTTTGTATTCAGGTTATTAATTTGACGTAAATCGTCCAATATCAAAGGGCATAAACCATCATTCACATTAGAAAAATGACTTAGAACCTTTTTGTTTGAATCTTTTTATAAATTTGTATAGCAATTTATTAAAGAACACCAAAATCTCTTTAAAAACGTTCCCCTAGCTGCATCACGTTAAAATGTACTGTTTCTGAAAAAATGGACTTTAAACATTTACGTACGTTAAATAATTAGAAACTCCTGTTCAAAATTAATAACAAAAGCCTTGAAAACAAACGCTTGGAAACGAATTTACATGGGTAATTTGTTAAATAAAAGTGCGATTTAAAGCAACAGCAGTTTACTTATTTTATTACAAAAATAAAGATGAAATACAGAATTAAATTTATAAACGAGGGCAGATATCATAAAAAATCCTTCTCTTATTAAATCTTGTTGAAATTAGTTCGGAAATAATTATTAAAAAATAAAGTCGACTAAGGTAAATTGTCTTTAATTCAAAATAATAATAATATAATTACATAAAGGCGGGAAAGTTTATTTGTGTATTGTAAAATAACTTAACTTTAACGTAATATCTTCATGAAACATTTTAGAGATGTTACCGTTCCATTCCAGTACATAAAGTAATACTTAGATGGAAGTTCATATAAATCCTAAAGAATTTGCCCTCCTCCTACTTAATTACTTCACAAGTGTGAATAATGAGTTGTCGCAGCTCTTCGCGGTTATTCACCTTCTATACAAGACCATTTAGGTAACTCCGAAACAAAAGCCATCGGATTTAAGTCTGGCGATCTTGGAGGTCATTGCACAAACCCACCGCGTCTAACCCATCTCTCAGGAAAATTTTGATATAAGTGTTCTTTCGCCGTTGCACTGAAATTGAGCGGGGCGCCGTCTTATAGCACCTACATTTTACGCCTTATTTGAAGAAGAACATCATCTAGCAAATTAGGCAACTCATTTCTTAAAAAGTTTAAGTAAACCACACCATGTATCCTTTGACGAGCAAAATGTGGCGGTACTAAATGATTGTTGGCAATACCGGCCCATACATCAAGGAAAAGCTTATTCGAAAAACTCTGTTAGATAACTGTATGTGGGTTTTTGTCAGACCAATAATGTTAATTATGATTATTTATTAAACCACCGTGTCCAAATCTATTTTCATTGGTGGAGAGCATGAAACGTGTGAAAATTTGGTCGCCATTATGACGACTTCTAATGTTCTTGAAAAAATTAAATATGAGACAGGAATTTCTGCATTTAGGGCTTGATCCTTTTAATAATGAAAAGAATGCAGGAGTTTCTCTTGCAAAACTTCATACACTGAACTTTTCCGAACATTTTCCTGAGTTACAGCTGATCTGACACTAACATTAGGGTAATTCTCAATCACATCCATAAACATGAACTTGCGTTTTTGAAGTTCGAATCTTTCTTGGGCGGTCCACATCGTACTGTCTAGATTTAAATTATTCATACTCTCCTATAGTCCGTTTCATATTTTACATTCAGTACTGTTCTTATGAGAGATGATGTTACCAAAGCATTGTTAAGATGTAGTTTCAAACGAAACTAAGGCGTCTGCTTTTAATACTTGTTTGTTTAGTTTTGAACATAAGAATTTCTAATAATTTAACGTACATAAATGTTTAAAGCCATTTTGCTTAGAAATGGTTTATTTTAACGTGATGCAACATGAGGTCCTTTTTAAAGAGATTCTTGATGCTTTTTAATAATTTTCTCTCTAAATTTCTAAAAACTTCAAGAAAATTTCTAAGTCATTTTTCTAAAGTGAAGGACAGTTTAGGCCCTTTGGCATTAGATAATTAATGTCAAACTAATAGCGTGAATACAAAGGAACATTAGTGATATATATACAAAATGTGACTAAAATCAGCGCACTTGAAAAACGCTATTAAAAAAATTAACTAAAAGTTCTTTTCACCACTGTATCTCTGTTAATTTTGGGTCTTCGAAGAAATGTTGTAGAATTTTGTGGCACTAATTTTTCGTATAGAATCGCCCTCCGAAATCTTGACGAGTAGTTACTGGACATCCGGTATAATCTGATAGTTCAATAAAACATCAAAACTAGATGCATTAAAAAAATGGGGATTGATCAAAAGGCATGCTGTGCCGACTCCGGTTTTACCGTAGCCGCACTCCCTGAACGGAGAATTGCACAAATTACTAATCGTCATAGCTGCAAACGGCACTCCCAACAAACACGTTGAACGCACGTTCGACACCCGGACATTGCCATAAATTCACTCCTAAGGGCTAGGGGCGACCTAGGTTACAAACTGTGGTATTAGAGCCTAGCGAACTTGAACTCTCATCGGAACTTTACATGAACAGATTATATGAAAGGTGTTTATCGTTGCCCATGCTACATGGACAGGTAGGCGAAATTTTGCGAAGGTCGAACTTGACCAGGTATTAGTCGAAAGGCCCATGACCTAACAGCAGTAGTATTTAATTTCACTTAATTTGAACGTCTTTTTAGGTACAGCGTCTGATGGTACTCACTATATAGGTCTTTGTCGGAGATATTTGAAAAGGTAAAGCGGCTGGCGAACACGTAAGCCTTGATATTTGCATGTTGAATAGCGGCATTTTTTGCCAGACGATCAGTTAAGTTTCCCATTCCTCACCTTTGCAGATAGGTGGCGAGCCAAACTGCAGTTGATAGCCGTCCTCGCGAAGGTTAAAAGTGTCTTTATGGACTTCGCTGGATAGGTCCGTTCTAGTTTTCTTACTGGGCAGGTGGCAGCCGAGCAAAGAGAAATAGTCTTAATAGATTGATGTATTTATTTTTGTAGATGATTATGGATATAAACGAAAGCAAGAGTAATTGCACATGATCCTGAAAGAAGAGATGGCGTGTGCAATGTAGCTATGGTAGCAACTGAACTATAAAGCTAAGTGGGTTTCCTGTCGTAATAGTAATGGCGCAGCCCGCGCGTCTCTCCTTTGATGAACCTTCGGCGTATATAACAATACTTCGATAGCGTTCCTCCTAATAATCCACCAAAGTCGGCGTTTTAACGGAGAACCCCACCCAGAAATAACTTCATTGTATTGGAGCAACCAAATTTATGAGATACACGCAATAAGATACGGGATTTTAAACAAACGGCATTTCAATCAGTAGCTAATTAACTTTTTAACGTACTAGATTATACCAATAACTACTAAGATCATACATAATGTAACGGTTGTTACATGAGTATTAAAATTTATTTATTAGAATTTTATTTTGTAACACGACGTGTGTGTATTTTTCTATTTTAATTTAATTCTAATCTATTCGTTTAATTAAACAATCCTAGAATTTATGATGCAAAGTAAATATTCCGTTGTTTTTGTTACATTTAGTCAATTTATGAATCACGGTGACTGAAATAATCAATTTGTTAGTTTTCCTTTAATTCTCAGATATGCATACCTTAAATAAATAGAGTCTTATCTATTACAGCAAACACAAGTAATCTGGAAAAGGAGGAGTACAGTATTCGATTTAGCACGTAGTCTGGTCACAACTTTTAGGCCAATACGTTACTAACTCTTCTTTAAAATATTAAATTATGACAGCCGTAGATATATTAATTTTAACATCTAAGTTAATTAATGAACATGTTTTACAACAGCTAAATTTTATTTAAACTATGAAATACTATAAGAAATGGAATTAGTAACATATTGGTTGAAGGATGACATTCTATATAGGTTTGGACTATTAGGGCTATTTAACCTCTGCGTAGATTACTTCAAGGTTGATGTGACCTCTTGAATTTGTTCTTGCTCGTACATATTCAGCACATTATCTGTTGATTAGTAATTGATGTCTAAGACGTTGCCTTAATTACTTTCGGTGGCTTGTATCTGCAAGTGACAATTAAGTTAATTTGATTATAAAAGATATCTTCGGTAATTATAAACGCTAAATCTGGTCACTTAATTCTTAATTTCATCTCTATTTAATTAAGCTTTAACTTGTCGGATGTAAGCCTCAGTGCTTACGTAAGGGATATTCTATTTTTGATTAACTTACCGTCTTATTTCGATATTTTCACTTTCTTTCAAATCCTTTAATTTACTGTCTTTTAAAATGGCTAAGTAGTTGCGGAATTGGCTCGGAAAGCATCCACTTCAAAGAATGATGATCTCTGCAGATTTTTGTAACAAAGTTTATAAAGTTTATAAACCGTAAGTTGGTTAATTATAATTAAGTATTGCAGAAAAATATATGCCATGCTTATACTTTAACTAGTACGACCAACTAACCATGCACCAATATGTTATCTATTTAATTAGTCAATCCGATTATTATTTAAGTTCCCACCGGTGGGAACCTACACAGAGGAACTATTTCTTGTTGACGATCTAAATCTTTGCATTTATTGCTACATATAATAAACACGGAATGACTATGAACTTCTGAATTAATCGTCTAGTTTATTTAAAGGTTCACCGAGTGAATTACCCCACTCACTACGGAATACCACGAAATATAAATTCTCTATTTGTTTTAAAATCTTTACACATATACCATACCTAAAAATAATTAATAGTGTTCCTTTTCTCGGCAACCGAAGCGAATTAAAAGGTAAGATCGTCTAAAAATTCGGGCGAAAGTTGGTTTTTTCGAAATATTTCGAAAACAAGAGCAGATAGAAAAAAATTCAGTAGGCATTATGTTCTGTTTTTCAATAGCTTTCCAATAATGTATGTATTTGTGTGTGTGTGTGTGTATATATATATTTATATATTCACATATACTCTGTCCTGCTAGCAGTTACCTACTAAAGGAGAGGCTTTTCCAAATTGTACGTTTGTAGTATTGCTACCGAACATATTATTTGAAATAATGCTGGGACCCACAAATCCAATTATATGTTTTCTAAGTGTTGGCTGAGACCTCTGTTCTGATGTGTGTGTGTGTGTGTGTGTGTGTGTGTGTGTGTGTGTGTGTGTGTGTGTGTGTGTGTGTGTGTGTGTGTGTGTGTGTGTGTGTGTGTGTGTGT